>JAKVIS010000385.1:0-77430 GCA_033119425.1 Bufotes viridis
AAGGATATATATACTGCTATGGTAATGGATATATATGCTGCTATGGTAAGGATATATATAGTGCTATAGTAAGGATATATATACTGCTATGGTAAGGATATAATATATATGACTGCTATGGTAAGGATATATATAGCGCTATGGTAAGGATTATATATATACTGCTATGGTAAAGGATATATATGTACTGCTATGGTAAGGGATATATATACTGCTATGAGTAAGGATATATACGTATGATGCTATGAGTAAGGGATATATATACTGCTATGGTAAGGATATATATACTGCTATGGTAAGGATATTTATACTGCTATGGTAATGATATATATAAACTGCTATAGTAAGGATATATATAGTGCTATGGTAAGTATATATACACTGCTATGGTAAGGATATATACAGAGCTATGGTAAGGATATATATATACTGCTATGGAAAGGATATATATACTGCTATGGTAAGGATATATATATACTGCTATGGTAAGGATATATATACTGCTATGGTAAGGATATATATACTGCTATGGTAAGTGATATATATATACTGCTATGGTAAGGATATATATACTGCTATGGTAAGGATATATATACTGCTATAGTAAGGATATATATACTGCTATGGTAATGGATATATATACTGCTATGGTAAGGATATATATACTGCCATGGTAAGGATATATATACTGCTATGGTAAGGATATATATAGTGCTATAGTAAGGATATATATACTGCTATGGTAAGGATATATATAGTGCTATGGTAAGGATATATATAGCTGCTATGGTAAGGATATATATATACTGCTATGGTAAGGATATATATACTGCTATGGTAAGGATATATATACTGCTATGGTAAGGATATATATACTGCTATGGTAAGGATATATATACTGCTATGGTAAGGATATATATACTGCTATGGTAAGGATATATATACTGCTATGGTAAGGATATATATACTGCTATGGTAAGGATATATATATACTGCTATGGTAAGGATATATATACTGCTATGGTAAGGATATATATACTGCTATGGTAAGGATATATATACTGCTATGGTAAGGATATATATAGTGCTATGGTAAGGATATTATATACTGCTATGGTAAGGATATATATACTGCTATGGTAAGGATATATATAGTGCTATGGTAAGGATATATATACTGCTATGGTAAGGATATATATAGTGCTATGGTAAGGATATATATGCTATGTAAGATATATATACTGCTATGGTAAGGATATATATATACTGCTATGGTAATGATATATATACTGCTATGGTAAGGATATATACTAGTGCTATGGTAAGGATATATATACTGCTATGGTAAGGATATATATAACTGCTATGGTAAGGATATATATATATGATGCTATGGTAAGGATATATATACTGCTATGGTAAGGATATATATACTGCTATGGTAAGGATATATATACTGCTATGGTAAGGATATATATACTGCTATGGTAAGGATATATATAGCTGCTATGGTAAGGATATATATACTGCTATGGTAAGGATATATATACTGCTATGGTAAGGATATATATACTGCTATGGTAAGGATATATATACGTATATGCTATGGTAAGGATATATATACTGCTATGGTAATGATATATATACTGCTATGGTAAGGATATATATACTGCTATGGTAAGGATATATATAGCACTATGGTAAGGATATATATAGCACTATGGTAATGATATATATACTGCTATGGTAAGGATATATATATACTGCTATGGTAAGGATATATATACTGCTATGGTAATGATATATATAGAGATATGGTAAGGATATATATACTGCTATGGTAAGGATATATATATATATATAACACTACGGTAAGGATATATATACTGCTATGGTAAGGATATATATATAACACTACGGTAAGGATATATATACTGCTATGGTAATGATTTATATACTGCTATGGTAATGATATATATACTGCTATGGTAAGGATATATATAGTGCTATGGTAAGGATATATATACTGCTATGGTAAGGATATATATAGAGATATGGTAAGGATATATATAGTGCTATGGTAAGGATATATATAGAGATATGGTAAGGATATATATATATATACTGCTATGGTAAGGATATATATACTGCTATGGTAATGATATATATACTGCTATGGTAAGGATATATATAGTGCTATGGTAAGGATATATATACTGCTATGGTAAGGATATTTATACTGCTATGGTAATGATATATATACTGCTATGGTAAGGATATATATAGTGCTATGATAAGGATATATATACTGCTATGGTAAGGATATATATAGTGCTATGATAAGGATATATATACTGCTATGGTAAGGATATATATAGTGCTATGGTAAGGATATTTATACTGCTATGGTAATGATATATATATACTGCTATAGTAAGGATATATATAGTGCTATGGTAAGTATATATACACTGCTATGGTAAGGATATATACAGAGCTATGGTAAGGATATATACTGCTATGGTAAGATATATATACTGCTATGGTACGGATATATATATACTGCTATGGTAAGGATATATATACTGCTATGGTAAGGATATATATACTGCTATGGTAAGGATATATATACTGCTATGGTAAGGATATATATACTGCTATGGTAAGGATATATATACTGCTATGGTAAGGATATATATACTGCTATGGTAAGGATATATATAGTGCTATGGTAAGTATATATACACTGCTATGGTAAGGATATATACAGAGCTATGGTAAGGATATATACTGCTATGGTAAGATATATACAGCGCTATGGTAAGGATATATATCTATATATATATACTGCTATGGAAAGGATATATATATACTGCTATGGTAAGGATATATATAGTGCTATGATAAGGATATATATACTGCTATGGTAAGGATATATATAGTGCTATGGTAATGATATTTATACTGCTATGGTAATGATATATATAAACTGCTATAGTAAGGATATATATACTGCTATGGTAAGGATATATATACTGCTATGGTAAGGATATATATATAGTGCTATGGTAAGGATATATATACTGCTATGGTAAGGATATATATAGCGCTATGGTAATGATATATATACTGCTATGGTAAGGATATATATACTGCTATGGTAAGTATATATATACTGCTATAGAAAGGATATATATACTGCTATGGTAAGGATATATATACTGTATAATGCTATGGTAAGGATATATATACTGCTATGGTAAGGATATATATAGTGCTATGGTAAGGATATATATACTGCTATGGTAAGGATATATATATACTGCTATGGTAAGGATATATATAGTGCTATGGTAAGGATATTTATACTGCTATGGTAAGTATATATATACTGCTATAGAAAGGATATATATACTGCTATGGTAAGGATATATATACTGTATAATGCTATGGTAAGGATATATATACTGCTATGGTAAGCATATATATACTGCTATAGAAAGGATATATATACTGCTATGGTAAGGATATATATACTGTATAATGCTATGGTAAGGATATAAATTAGTGATGAGTGAGCACCAAAGTGTTCGGGGACTCGGTCCGAACACATAGCGATATTGGTGCGCTCGGCCGAGCACCCGAGTATAATGGAAGTCAATGGGAGACAACCAGGCACCCCCTGCTTGGATGAGGGGAGGCTGCTTGGTCCATTGGAAAAGGTCAGAAAGTGACAGAAACACCACTGAAATGGATCTGGAAAGGCATGGGCACCATGTCTGAGTGCATCTTGGACTCCAGTATCACTGCTAGGAACCATATTGTCCCAGTTGACACTTTTACATAGCGACAAAATCCCGCCCCCTTAACCTCTTGCCGCCACGCTAATGCCGATGGGCGTCAACGCGGCGGCTCTCTCAAGTCTCAGTCACGCCTATCGGCGTCGTCTCGTGAGACCCGAGATTTCGCATGAACGCGCACGCGTTCATGCGATCGTGACCGAGACAACTGAAACTACAGCCGGCCATCGCTGATCATGCACTGGCAGGCTGTAGATGCGAAAAAAAACGCATTTAAAACGCATATCAGACGCTGTTTTGTAAACAGCGTCCTATTGTCTGCTCGTCTGGTGGTCCCTTTGTCTGGGACCACCAGAGGAGACATAAGTAAAGTGCACCAATTACTACACACACACACACCCCCCCCACCCCCCATCACTGATTAACCCCTGATAACCCATGTCACCCCCTCTGATCACCCCCTGTCACTAATCACCCCCTTGTAAGGCTCATTCAGATGTCCGTATGTGTTTTGCGGATCCATGGATCTGCGGATCCGCAAAACACGGACACCGGCAATGTGCTTTCCGCATTTTGCAGATCCGCACAGAACTATATAGATAATGCCTTTTCTTGTCCACAATTGTAGACAAGAATAGGATATGTTCTATATTTTTGCGGAACGGAAGTGCAGACCCGGAAGCGCGGATCCGTAATTCCGGATCCGAGCGGGACAAAGTCTGTCCCCATAGAAATTAATGGGTCCGCAATTCCGTTCCGCAAACAGAATTGCGGACGTGTGAATGGGGCATAAGGGTCCCTTATCACCGCCAGTTAGTTAGCTACTTGTTAGGTAGCTAGCGCCCAGCCCACCGCACCGCACTCACTGATTTTGGCAGAGATTTTTTCATCCACATTGACCGATGCGAATGAAAAAATCTGTGCCGTTCATTTTATTTCTTTTTTCAGCGCAGAGGCCGAACGGAAAAAAAAATCTCATTACCCGTATGGTCAATATAAGGCGAATCGCAGAAACTCCTAATGCTGGCCATACGTGTAATGACTGCGGAGACCCTCAAATGCCAGGGCAGTACAAAAACCCCACAAGTGACCCCATTTTAGAAAGAAGACACCCCAAGGTATTCCGTGAGGGGTATGGCGAGTTCATGTAAAATTTTATTTTTTGTCACAAGTTAGTGGAATATCAGACTTTGTAAAAAAAAAAAAAATATATCAATTTCGCTAACTTGTGCCCAAATTTTTTTTTTCTGTGAACTCGCCATGCCCCTCACGGAATACCTTGGGGTGTCTTCTTTCCACAATGGGGTCACTTGTGGGGTATTTATACTGTCCTGGCAATTTAGGGGTCCTAAAGCGTGAGAATCCAAATACGTAAAAATGGCCTGTGAAATACTAAAGGTACTCATGGGAATTTGGGCCCCTTTGCGCATTTTGGCTGCAAAAAAGTGCCACACATGTGGTATCGCCGTACTCAGGAGAAGTAGGGCAATGAGATTTGGGGTGTATTTTTATATATACCCATGCTGGGTGTGAGAAATATCTCTGTAAACGACAACTTTTTTAATTTTTTTATACAAAGTTGTCAATTTACAGAGATATTTCTCTCACTCAGTATGGGTATATGTAAAACTACACCCCAAAACCCATTGCCCTACTTCTCCTGAGTACGGAGATACCACATGAGTGACACTTTTTGCAGCCTAGATGCGCAAAGGGCCCAAATTCCAACGAGTACCTTTAGCTTTCACATGGCATGCTCACGATTTAGCCTCCTGCCCAAAATGCCAGAACAGTAAACACACCCCACAAGTGACCCCATTTTGGAAAGAAGACACCCCAAGGTATTCGCTGAGGGGCATATTCAGTCCATGAAAATTAAACTTTTGTCAAAAGTTAGCGGAAAGGGAGACTTTGTGAGAAAAACAATAAAAATCAATTTCCACTAACTTGTGCCAAAAAAAATCTTCTATGAACTCACCATACCCCTCACGGAATACCTTGGGGTGTCTTCTTTCCAAAATGGGGTCACATGTGGGGTATTTATACTGCCCTGGCATTTTAAGGGGCCCTAAAGCGTGAGAAGAAAAATGCGTAAAAATGCCCTGTGAAATCTCTAAAGGTACTCATTGAATTTGGGCCCCTTTGCGCATCTTGGCTGCAAAAGTGTCACTATGTGATATCGCCGTACTCAGGAGAAGTAGGCAATGTGTTTTGGGGTGTATTTTACATATACCCATGCTGGTGTGAGAAATATCTCTGTAAATTGACAACTTTGTATACATGTTTTTATACAAAGTTGTCATTTACAGAGATATTTCTCTCACCCAACATGGGTATATGTAAAATACACCCCAAAACACATTGCCCTACTTCTCCTGAGTACGGCGATACCACATGTGTGACACTTTTTTGCAGCCCGGGTCCGCAAAGGGGCCCATATTCCAACGAGTACCTTTAGGTTATACATGGCGGCTCACAATTTAGCACCGCCCAAAATGCCAGAACAGTAAACACACCCCAAAAAGAACCCCATTTCGTAAAGTAGACACCCCAAGGTATTCACTGAGGGGCATAGTGAGTCCGTCTGAGATTTTTTTTTTTTTTGCCAGAAGTTAGCTGAAATGGAAACTTTATTATTATTTTTTTTTTCCTCAGAAAGTATCATTTTCCGCTAACTTGTGAAAAAAATGAAATGATACATGAACTCACCATGCCCCTCCGCGAATACTTTGGGGTGTCTTCTTTCTAAAATGGTGTCATTTGGGGGTATTTATACTATCCTGACATTCTAGCACCTGAAGAAACATGACAGGCGCTCAGAAAGTCAGAGCTGCTTCAAAATGCCGAAATTCACTTTTTGCACCATAGTTTGTAAACGCTATAACTTTTACCCAAACCAATAAATATACACTTATTGGACTTTTTTTATCAAAGACATGTAGAACAATAAATTTATAGAAAATTTTATATAGAAATGTATTTTTTTTTTTTTTTTTTTTTTACAACAGAAAGTGAAAAATGACATTTTTTTGCAAAAATGTCGTTAAATTTTTATCAATAGCAAAAAAAGTAAAAATGTCAGCAGCAATGAAATAGCACCAAATGAAAGCTCTATTAGTGAGAAGAAAAGGAGGTAAAATTCATTTGGGTGGTAAGTTGCATGACGGAGCAATAAACGGTGAAAGTAGTGTAGTGCGGATTTGTAAAAAGTGGCCTGATCATCAAGGTGTTTAAGCTAGGGGGGCTGAAGGGGTTAATACTCTGATCAGCACCCAACCTCCTTCACTAATTTGTCACATCCAACCTCACTCAGCTTCTCTTTAAACTCAAACTTTTTACACCACTTATCAATGTACTTTAGAAACATGTATATTCAACCTATACACTATAAAAATTAGGTATTAGTATATCGAAGGGATGTATCCGGTATATATTTGTAGATCTATGTTTTTATATGTTTCTATATATTTCATAGTACCCTTTGTCTACAATGTACAAAATCCTCCATTCTTCTAAAGAAAGGCCTAGCATTGACCAAAACCTACACTCTAGGCCGGATATTTAAATCATTTCAGTGGGAGGAAGATTTTTCTTTATATTTCTGATAACAAGGCTCAACTAGATAGTGAAGGCCAGTAGTCCTATGATCATTAGAACAGTTCCTTTAGTACAGTGGGCATTGACCCACTTAAACTCAGATAGGCAAGGCTCAGTTATATTCATATCCAATTTGTCCTTATAAATAATATTATGACCTACTTTCTATTTCCAGCCACCTACTTCCTATTAATGATAAAGGAATGACCTCCTAACAACACAAGGTAATTATAACCAGATTTCTCCAACAAATTAAGGGTTTATGGAAAACGTGGTCACTCACAGATCTGAGATATATTAATCAAGGCTATAGAACAAATACACTTTTCATAACATTCATGACGCGATGGTAGACACTTTGACTTGGGATGGATGTTATTATTTGGGAAATGTGCCTGGATGTTTTTTCTTTTTTACAGTTTTCTACCTATCGTTTTGCCTTCACCTCAGACAATTACCTCAGAACACACCTAATTGAACTCCTTTATCCATTCAGGGTTTTATTTATTTAACCCTCATACATTCACACAAATCACTCAAGGAGTTTCATATATATACACAAAACACATATTTTATGACCAGGTGGGATAACTCAAAGAGTTGTGAGTAACAGTGCTCGCTGCCCTATGATTCGGGCAAGAATTAAAGCCGCTTCCAAAACGTTACCCTCCTGAGACTGTAATGTTCGCCACACTCTGGACGCGCAGGGCTGCTAGTCTAAATACAGTCCTCAGACAGTAATGTCGCTTACCCACGGTGACCAAGACTGGAATTTGTAACAGACGGTCTAAACTCTCACTTTTGCAACACTTAGACACAAAATAGACAGCTTATATACAATACAAACAAAATAAACAATGTACAGAAAGATAATTAGACAATCGTTAGTTATATAAACACAGTTACTTGTTGCATATCCCTAATGTCCCTACCTACCAGGAACCTATAATCTTTTAAATACACATGGAGTTATTTATTCCTGTAGCCTTCTCTCAAAGGCTATGGCCTTTATGCCCTTGAGAATCCTATCTCAAGTGCTGATGACTCTACTCCTGAGTTTCCGTCTTCACTAAATCTGATCTTCCTAAAAACCCAGGACCCCACTGTGTATTGGTAACCAAAGTAAAAACGATATCTATATACCAAAAGAAATAGTTACTGTCTTACCTATATTCAGATGATACCGGATCCTCGAGTCACCATAGTGTGTTCTTTGAATCCGTCACTTCCCCTCGTCCATTCACCTGATGGCCTCTGTTTAACAGCAATTTAGCCGGAGGTCTTTCCAAATCAGGGAGTCGGGGACTCCCCGCCGTTGACGGTGTTCAGCCATGAATGAACCAATTTTCGGTTTGTTCTTCTATAAGAAGAGACAAACACACTGTACGCAGATTGTCTGCAGTATATTGTCAGAGTCGAGTTAATATAGACAATCTTTAGGCATAGTGAAACTGGTTTCAATTAGTTATAACATATTAATGGTTAGAAAGACATATATAAAAAGTAACAGACATTGGGGGCAATTTATTAAAAAGTGCATAAGAACAAGATCTGTTTCAGCTGTCCACTGTTATGGTTGTCTCTAGTTTCAGCACAGCCCAGACAGCTCCTGTATGAGAAGGGAAAGCTCAGCTGCTGCATTACCCTACAGCACAGTCCAGACAGCTCCTGCATGAGAGGAGAAAGCTCAACTGCTGCATTACCCTACAGCACAGCCCAGACAGCTCCTGTATGAGAAGGGAAAGCTCAGCTGCTGCATTACCCCTACAGCATAGCCCAGACAGCTTCTGTATAAGAGGAGAAAGCTCAGCTGCTGCATTACCCCTACAGCATAGCCCTGCCAGCTCCTGTATGAGAAGAGAAAGCTCAGCTGCTGCATTACCTCTACAGCACAGTCCAGACAGCTCCTGTATGAGAAGAGAAAGCTCAGCTGCTGCATTACCCCTACAGCACAGCCCAGACAGCTCCTGTATGAGAAGGGAAATCTCAGCTGCTGCATTACCTCTACAGCACAGTCCAGACAGCTCCTGTATGAGAGGAGAAAGCTCAGCTGCTGCATTACCTCTACAGCACAGCCCAGACAGCTCCTGTATGAGAGGAGAAAGCTCAGCTGCTGCATTACCCCTACAGCACAGCCCAGACAGCTCCTGTATGAGAAAAGAAAGCTTAGCTGCTGTATTACCCCTACAGCATAGCCCAGAAAGCTCCAGTATGAGAAGAGAAAGCTCAGCTGCTGCATTACCCCTACAGCACAGCCCAGGCAGCTCCTGGATGAGAAGAGAAAGCTCAGCTTTTACATTACCCCTACAGCACAGCCCAGACAGCTCCTGTATGAGAAAAGAAAGCTTAGCTGCTGTATTACCCCTACAGCATAGCCCAGAAAGCTCCTGTATGAGAAGAGAAAGCTCAGCTGCTGCATTACCCCTACAGCACCGCCCAGGCAGCTCCTGGATGAGAAGAGAAGGCTCAGCTGCTGCATTACCTCTACAGCACAGCCCAGACAGCTCCTGTATGAGAAGAGAAAGCTCAGCTGCTGCATTAACCCTACAGCACAGTCCAGACAGCTCCTGTATGAGAGGAGAAAGCTCAGCTGCTGCATTACCCCTACAGCACAGCCCAGACAGCTCCAGTATGAGAAGAGAAAGCTCAGCTGCTGCATTACCCTTACAGCACAGCCCAGACAGCTCCTGTATGAGAAGAGAAAGCTCAGCTGCTGTATTACCCTTACAGCACAGCCCAGACAGCTCCTGTATGAGAGGAGAAAGCTCAGCTGCTGCATTACCCCTACAGCACAGCCCAGACAGCTCCTGTGTGAGAAGAGAAAGCTCAGCTGCTGCATTACCCCTACAGCACAGCCCAGACAGCTCCTGTATGAGAAGAGAAAGCTCAGCTTTTACATTACCCCTACAGCACAGCTCAGACAGCTCCACTATGAGAAGAGAAAGCTCAGCTGCTGCATAACCCCTACAGCACAGCCCAGACAGCTCCTGTATGAGAAGAGAAAGCTCAGATGCTACATTACCCCTACAGTACAGCCCAGACAGCTCCTGTATGAGAAGAGAAAGCTCAGCTGCTGCATTACCCCTACAGCACAGTGCAGACAGCTCCTGTATAAGAAGAGAAAGCTCAGCTGCTGCATTACCTCTACAGCACAGCCCAGGCAGCTCCTGTATGAGAAGAGAAAGCTCAGCTGCTGCATTACCCCTACAGCACAGCCCAGACAGCTCCTGTATGAGAGGAGAAAGCTCAGCTGCTGCATTACCCCTACAGCACAGCTCAGACAGCTCCACTATGAGAAGAGAAAGCTCAGCTGCTGCATAACCCCTACAGCACAGCCCAGACAGCTCCTGTATGAGAAGAGAAAGCTCAGATGCTACATTACCCCTACAGTACAGCCCAGACAGCTCCTGTATGAGAAGAGAAAGCTCATCTGCTGCATTACCCCTACAGCACAGTGCAGACAGCTCCTGTATAAGAAGAGAAAGCTCAGCTGCTGCATTACCCCTACAGCATAGCCCAGACAGCTCCTGTATGAGAAGAGAAAGCTCAGCTGCTGCATTACCCCTACAGCACAGCCCAGACAGCTCCTGTATGAGAGGAGAAAGCTCAGCTGCTGCATTACCCCTACAGCACAGCCCAGGCAGCTCCTGTATGAGAAGGGAGAGCTCAGCTGCTGCATTACCCCTACAGCACAGCCCAGACAGCTCCTGTATGAGAAGAGAAAGCTCAGATGCTACATTACCCCTACAGTACAGCCCAGACAGCTCATGTATGAGAAGAGAAAGCTCAGCTGCTGCATTACCCCTACAGCACAGCCCAGACAGCTCCTGTATGAGAAGGGAAATCTCAGCTGCTGCATTACCTCTACAGCACAGTCCAGACAGCTCCTGTATGAGAGGAGAAAGCTCAGCTGCTGCATTACCTCTACAGCACAGCCCAGACAGCTCCTGTATGAGAGGAGAAAGCTCATCTGCTGCATTACCCCTACAGCACAGCCCAGACAGCTCCTGTATGAGAGGAGAAAGCTCATCTGCTGCATTACCCCTACAGCACAGCCCAGACAGCTCCTGTATGAGAAAAGAAAGCTTAGCTGCTGTATTACCCCTACAGCATAGCCCAGAAAGCTCCAGTATGAGAAGAGAAAGCTCAGCTGCTGCATTACCCCTACAGCACAGTCCAGACATCTCCAGTATGAGAAGAGAAAGCTCAGCTGCTGCATTACCCCTACAGCACAGCCCAGGCAGCTCCTGGATGAGAAGAGAAAGCTCAGCTTTTACATTACCCCTACAGCACAGCCCAGACAGCTCCTGTATGAGAAAAGAAAGCTTAGCTGCTGTATTACCCCTACAGCATAGCCCAGAAAGCTCCTGTATGAGAAGAGAAAGCTCAGCTGCTGCATTACCCCTACAGCACCGCCCAGGCAGCTCCTGGATGAGAAGAGAAGGCTCAGCTGCTGCATTACCTCTACAGCACAGCCCAGACAGCTCCTGTATGAGAAGAGAAAGCTCAGCTGCTGCATTACCCCTACAGCACAGCCCAGACAGCTCCTGTATGAGAGGAGAAAGCTCAGCTGGTGCATTACCCCTACAGCACAGCCCAGACAGCTCCTGTGTGAGAAGAGAAAGCTCAGCTGCTGCATTACCCCTACAGCACAGCCCAGACAGCTCCTGTATGAGAAGAGAAAGCTCAGCTTTTACATTACCCCTACAGCACAGCTCAGACAGCTCCACTATGAGAAGAGAAAGCTCAGCTGCTGCATAACCCCTACAGCACAGCCCAGACAGCTCCTGTATGAGAAGAGAAAGCTCAGATGCTACATTACCCCTACAGCATAGCCCAGACAGCTCCTGTATGAGAAGAGAAAGCTCAGCTGCTGCATTACCCCTACAGCACAGCCCAGACAGCTCCTGTATGAGAGGAGAAAGCTCAGCTGATGCATTACCCCTACAGCACAGCCCAGACAGCTCCTGTATGAGAAGAGAAAGCTCAGCTGCTGCATTACCCCTACAGCACAGCCCAGACAGCTCCTGTATGAGAAGGGAGAGCTCAGCTGCTGCATTACCCCTACAGCACAGTCCAGACAGCTCCTGTATGAGAGTAGAAAGCTCAGCTGCTGCATTACCCCTACAGCACAGCCCAGACAGCTCCTGTATGAGAGGAGAAAGCTCAGCTGCTGCATTACCCCTACAGCACAGTCCAGACAGCTCCTGTATTAGAAGAGAAAGCTCAGCTGCTGCATTACCCCTACAGCACAGCCCAAACAGCTCCGGTATGAGAAGAGAAAGCTCAGCTGTTGCCTTACCTCTACAGCACAGCCCTGACAGCTCTGGTATGAGAGGAGAAAGCTCAGCTGCTGCATTACCCCTACAGCGCAGCCCAGACAGCTCATGTATGAGGAGAGAAAGCTCAGCTGCTGCATTACCCCTACAGCACAGTCCAGACAGCTCCTGTATGAGAAGAGAAAGCTCAGCTGCTGCATTACCCCTACAGCACAGCCCAAACAGGTCCGGTATAAGAAGAGAAAGCTCAGCTGCTGCCTTACCTCTACAGCACAGCCCTGACAGCTCTGGTATGAGAGGAGAAAGCTCAGCTGCTGCATTAACCTTACAGCACAGCTCAGACAGCTCCTGTATGAGAAGAGAAAGCTCAGCTGCTGCATTAACCTTACAGCACAGCTCAGACAGCTCCGGTATGAGAAGAGAAAGCTCAGCTGCTGCATTACCCCTACAGCACAGCCCAGACAGCTACTGTATGAGAAGAGAAAGATCAGCTGCTGCATTATCTCTAAAGCACAGTCCAGACAGCTCCTGTATGAGAGGAGAAAGCTCAGCTGCTGCATTACCCCTACAGCACAGCCCAGACAGCTCCTGTATGAGAAGGGAAAGCTCAGCTGCTGCATTACCCCTACAGCATAGCCTAGACAGCTCCTGTATGAGAAGAGAAAGCTCAGCTGCTGCATTACCTCTACAGCACAGCTCAGACAGCTCATGTATGAGAGGAGAAAGCTCAGCTGCTGCATTACCCTACAGCACAGCCCAGACAACTCCTGTATGAGAAGAGAAAGCTCAGCTGCTGCATTACCCCTACAGCACAGCCCAGACAGCTCCTGTATGAGAAGAGAAAGCTCAGCTGCTGCATTACCCCTACAGATCAGCCCAGACAGCTCCTGTATGAGAAGAGAAAGCTCAGCTGCTGCATTACCCCTACAGCACAGCCCAGACAGCTCCTGTATGAGAAGAGAAAGCTCAGCTGCTGCATTACCCCTACAGCATAGCCTAGACAGCTCCTGTATGAGAAGAGAAAGCTCAGCTGCTGCATTACCTCTACAGCACAGCCCAGACAGCTCATGTATGAGAGGAGAAAGCTCAGCTGCTGCATTACCCTACAGCACAGCCCAGACAACTCCTGTATGAGAAGAGAAAGCTCAGCTGCTGCATTACCCCTACAGCACAGCCCAGACAGCTCCTGTATGAGAAGAGAAAGCTCAGCTGCTGCATTACCCCTACAGATCAGCCCAGACAGCTCCTGTATGAGAATAGAAAGCTCAGCTGCTGCATTACCCCTACAGCACAGCCCAGACAGCTCCTGTATGAGAAGAGAAAGCTCAGCTGCTGCCTTACCCCTACAGCACAGCCCAGACAGCTCCTATGTGAGAAGGGAAAGCTTAGCTACTGCATTACCCCTACAGCACAATCCAGACAGCTCCTGTATGAGAAGAGAAAGATCAGCTGCTGCATTACCCCTACAGCACAGCCCAGACAGCTCCTATGTGAGAAGGGAAAGCTTAGCTACTGCATTACCCCTACAGCATAGCCCAGACAGCCCCTGTATGAGAAGGCAAATCTCAGCTGCTGCATTACCCCTACAGCACAGCCCAGACAGCTACTATATAAAAAGGAAAGCTCCACTGCTGCATTGCCCGTACAGCACAATCCAGACAGCTCCTGTGTGAGATAATTCCCCCAGTAGTGTCCTCCAGTAATAGTAGAAACATAGAAACATAGAATGTGTCGGCAGATAAGAACCATTTGGCCCATCTAGTCTGCCCAATATACTGAATACTATGATTAGCGCCAGGCCCTATCTTATATGAAGGATGGCCTTATGCCCAATATACTGAATACTATGATTAGCGCCAGGCCCTATCTTATATGAAGGATGGTCTTATGCCCAATATACTGAATACTATGAATAGCGCCAGGCCCTATCTTATATGAAGGATGGCCTTATGCCTATCCCATGCATGCTTAAACTCCTTCACTGTATTTGCAGCTACCACTTCTGCAGGAAGGCTATTCCATGCGTCCACTACTCTCTCAGTAAAGTAATTCTTCCTGATATTACTTTTAAACCTTTGCCCCTGTAATTTAAAACTATGTCCTCTTGTAGCAGTTTTTCTTCTTTTAAATATTCTCTCCTCTTTTAACGTGATGATTCCCTTTATGTATTTAAAAGTTTCTATCCTATCCCCTCTGTCTCTTCTGACTTCCAAGCTATACATGTTAAGGTCCTTTAACCTTTCCTGGTAAGATTTGTCCTGCAATCCATGTACTAGTTTAGTAGCTCTTCTCTGAATATCCTTCTGCAGATCTGGTCTCCAGTCCTGCACACAATACTCCCAATGAGGTCTCCCTAGTACTCTGTAGAGCGGCACGAGCACCTCCCTCTTTCTACTGTTAAAGGGTTTCTGTCATCAAGTTTTGACATTATAAGCTGTCTGACATTAGCTATGTGCTAATGTCAGAGCAGCTTGATAATGTCTTTTTTCTAAAAATCCGATTTATATTTTGGCTGAAAAACGTACTTTTATAATATGTAAATTAGCCTCTAGGAGCAGGGGGGGGGGCATTGCCCTGCTCCTAGAGCTCGTCGTGGCAACCTGCTGGCACGCCCTTCTTACTCTGAGTGACAGTGCCGGGCAGCGATCCTCCACCACTGTCTCCTTCTGAAATCCCGTGCTGTCCTTGCTTCCGGGTGTACTCAGAGGTATTCAGCGCAGGCGCGTTGAGCTGAGGACGGCAGGCACCAGCGTCCTCTGCTCACCGTGCCTGCGCCGAATACAGAGCGGCGGCGCAGGCGCGGGATTTCAGAAGGAGACAGTGGTGGAGGATCGCTGCCCGGCACTGTCACTCAAAGTAAGAAGGGCGTGCCAGCAGGTTGCCAGCACGGAGCCTCTAGGAGCAGGGCAACGCCCCCCTGCTCCTAGAGGCTAACTTACATATTATAAAAGTACGTTTTTCAGCCAAAATATAAATCGGTTTTTTATAAAAAAGACATTATCAAGCTGCTCTGACGTTAGCACATAGCTAATGTCAGACAGCTTATAAAGTCAAAACTTGATGACAGAAACCCTTTAATGCCTCTCCCTATACACCCAAGCATTCTGCTGGCATTACCTGCTGCTCTATGACATTGTCTGCCCACCTTTAGGTCATCTTATATAATGACCCCTAAATCCCTTTCCTCAGATACTGAGGTTAGTACTGTATCACTGATTTTATATTCTGCTCTTGGGTTTTTACGCCCCCGGTGCAGTATCTTGCACTTATCGACATTAAATTTTAGATGCCAGATTTTTGACCATTCCTCTAGTTTTCCTAAATCCTTTTCCATTTGGTGTATCCCTCCAGGAACATCAACCCTATTACAAATCTTTGTGTCATCAGCAAAAAGACACATCTT
The DNA here is from genome assembly GCA_033119425.1 of Bufotes viridis. Classification (NCBI taxonomy): domain Eukaryota; kingdom Metazoa; phylum Chordata; class Amphibia; order Anura; family Bufonidae; genus Bufotes; species Bufotes viridis. The sequence goes on from JAKVIS010000385.1 coordinate 16,080, forward strand.
ACCATTGAGACCTTCTGCAAGATATTAAACAATATGGGTCCCAGAACCGATCCCTGAGGTCCCCACTGGTAACAATACCATGGTCTGAATATACTCCAGTGACTACAACCCTCTGTTTTCTGTCCTTCAGCCACTGCCTAATCCATTCAACAATATGTGAGCTCAAGCTCAAAGACTGCAGTTTATTGATAAGCCTTCTATGTGGGACAGTATCAGAAGCCTTACTAAAGTCCAGATAAGCGACGTCTACTGCACCTCCGCCATCTATTATTTTAGTCACCCAATCAAAAAAGTCAATAAGATTAGTTTGACATGATCTCCCTGAAGTAAACCCATGCTGTTTTTATCAATCAACCCATGGGTTTTTAGATGTTCCACAATCCTCTCCTTGAGTATGGTTTCCATTAATTTCCCCACTATTGATGTCAGGCTTACCGGCCTATAGTTGCCCGATTCCTCTCTACTAACTTTCTTGTGAATTGGCACAACGTTTGCTAATTTCCAATCTTCTGGGACGACACCTGTTACCAGTGATTGGTATAAATCAGTTAATGGTTTTGCTAGTACACCTCTAAGCTCTTTAATAGCTTTGGGTGTATACCATCAGGCCCCTGTGATTTATTTGTATTAATTTTAGACAGCTGACTTAGAACCTCTTCCTCTGTAAAGACACATGCATCAAAGGATTCATTAGTCTTCCTCCCTAACTGAGGTCCTTCTCCTTCATTTTCCTTTCATTGAGGCAGTCAGCTAGTTCTTTATCCTCTTCCATATACCTTCCTTCTTTTGTTTTTAATTTGGTAATTCCTTGTTTTAATTTCCTTTTTCATTTATGTATCTGAAGAATGTCTTATCACCTTTTTTCACTGACTGAGCTAATTTCTCTTCTGCCTGAGCTTTAGAAGCTCTTATAACTTGCTTGGCCTCTCTCTGCCTCATCTTATAGATTTCCCGTCATCCTCGTTTTGGGTGTTTTTATACTTACTAAATGCCATCTTTTGTTTTTGATGATTTTGGCCACTTCTGCTGAGTACCACAGTGGTCTCTTCCTTTTTTTGCTTTTACTGACGAGCCTAATGCACTTTTCTGTTGCCTTCAATAGTGACACTTTTAAGTAGTCCCATTTCTCTTGGACTCCATTGAAATTGTTCCAGTCTGATAGGGACTCGTATACCACTGATCTCATTTTAGAAAAGTCTGTTTTCCGAAAATCTAAAACTTTGTTTTTTGTGTGGAGTGACTCAGTCACTGTACTTATAGTAAACCTCACTGACTGGTGATCACTGGATCCTAAGCTTTCCCCTACAGTGATATCAGATACCAAATTGCCATTTGTGAATACCAAATCTAAAATGGCCTCCTTCCGGGTTGGCTCCTCAACTACTTGCTGTAGAGATAATCCCAGTAGGGAATTTAGGATGTCTGTACTCCTGGCAGAACTAGATATTTTGGTTTTCCAGTTTATATCAGGAAGATTAAAGTCTCCCATAATGACAACTTCCCCTTTCAATGTCATTTTAGCCATTTCCTCAACTAGTAGATCATCCAATTCTGTGACTTGGCTTGGTGGTCTATATATGACACCTACACGAGTTACCTTATGATTACCAAGCTGCAACGTAACCCAAACTGACTCTAAATTGGTTTCGCTGGCTTGTTATAGATTAGATTTTATGCAATCTTTCACATATAGGGCCACTCCATCCCCTTTCTTGCCTTCTCTGTCTTTCCTATATAGAGAGAACCCAGGTATTGTTATGTCCCAGTCATTACTCTCATTGAACCATGTCTCAGTAACAGCCACTAAATCTATATTCTTAGATGCCATTACAGACTCAAGTTCCCTAAACTGCGAGCATTTGTAGACAAGACTCTCAGCTTGTCGTTTCTTATCCTATCAGTTACTGGCATCTTCTGGCATTCTTTTTTCGGGGGGCAGCCGAACTGATGGATTGTCTCTTTTGTGCCCCCCTTTCCTAGTTTAAATGTTCCTTTGCAAAAACTTTGAACTGTTCACTGAGGACATTCGTTCCCTCGAGAGAAAGATGCAAACCATCTTTCTTGTACAGTTCTTTTCCATTCCAGCTAGAGCCAACATGAGACACAAAGCCAAATCCCTGGTTCAAACACCATTCACCGAGCCATGCATTGAATTCCTTAATACGGAACTGCTTGTCCTGCTGACGGTTATGCACAGGCAGAACTGCAGAGAATGAGACAGTCGATGCAATCTCCCATATATCATTACCAAGTGTGTGAAAAGTTTCCTTCACCTTTGAAACTTCATTGCAAGCCAGATCATTTGTCCCAATATGGACAATAACATCCACCTCCTTTTCCATTTTTGCTTGCTTAATAATGTTAAGGATACGTCGTCTGTCCCTGCTGGCAGCAGCACCAGGGAGACATCTCACAAAACCATTTTCATCAAACTTCACACCTCTTATGACAGAATCGCCCCCCAGTAGCTGATTACTATTAGTACTCACTATATTCTTTTTGTCTTTGTCAGTAGTCTTGCATACCTTAGGCATAGGAGACGATTGTTCCCCACCCACTGGGCCTGAGCCATCCTCAATGTTGCTCTTGCATTCTGAAAGTGCTGCAAATGAATGACAGAGAGCCACCGACTGTGGGACATGTCTTCTATCAGCAGCTCTAAGTCTACCAGAACCTACAGTAACCCATCTTCCATTTCTGGGGGGCCTTTGTGGCAGTGGCATTGCAACAATCCAAGCCTGAGTTTGTCTAACAGTTACTTTACAAATCTCAGATGTCAAAAATGCAATTTCCTGCTGCATTATGGAGAACTGTCTGCAGATCAGACAGCACCCAAACCTGCGAAGAGTGAAACAAGAAATGAGAGCGCAACAATTCCTGCACTGAATCAGGTCCGCCATTTCCTGCTGCATTATGGAGAACTGTCTGCAGATTAGACAGCATCCAAACCTGCGAAGAGTGAAACAAGAAATGAGAGCGCAACAATTCCTGCACTGAATCAGGTCCGCCATTTCCTGCTGCATTATGGAGAACTGTCTGCAGATCAGACAGCATCCAAACCTGCGAAGAGTGAAACAAGAAATGAGAGCGCAACAATTCCTGCACTGAATCAGGTCCGCCATTTCCTTCTGCATTATGGAGAACTGTCTGCAGATCAGACAGCATCCAAACCTGCGAAGAGTGAAACAAGAAATGAGAGCGCAACAATTCCTGCACTGAATCAGGTCCGCCATTTCCTGCTGCATTATGGAGAACTGTCTGCAGATCAGACAGCATCCAAACCTGCGAAGAGTGAAACAAGAAATGAGAGCGCAACAATTCCTGCACTGAATCAGGTCCGCCATTTCCTGCTGCATTATGGAGAACTGTCTGCAGATCAGACAGCATCCAAACCTGCGAAGAGTGAAACAAGAAATGAGAGCGCAACAATTCCTGCACTGAATCAGGTCCGCCATTTCCTTCTGCATTATGGAGAACTGTCTGCAGATCAGACAGCGTCCAAAACTGCGAAGAGTGAAACATGAAATGAGAGCGTAAGAATTCCTGCACTGAATCAGGTCCGCCATTTCCTGCTGCATTATGGAGAACTGTCTGCAGATCAGACAGCATCCAAACCTGCGAAGAGTGAAACAAGAAATGAGAGCGCAACAATTCCTGCACTGAATCAGGTCCGCCATTTCCTGCTGCATTATGGAGAACTGTCTGCAGATCAGACAGCACCCAAACCTGCGAAGAGTGAAACAAGACACGAGAGCACAACAATTCCTGCACAGAATAAGGTCCGCCATTTCCTTCTGCATTATGGAGAACTGTCTGCAGATCAGACAGCGTCCAAAACTGCGAAGAGTGAAACATGAAATGAGAGCGTAAGAATTCCTGCACTGAATCAGGTCCGCCATTTCCTTCTGCATTATGGAGAACTGTCTGCAAATCAGACAGCATCCAAACCTGCGAAGAGTGAAACAAGAAATGAGAGCGCAACAATTCCTGCACTCAATCAGGTCCGCCATTTCCTTCTGCATTATGGAGAACTGTCTGCAGATCAGACAGCATCCAAACCTGCGAAGAGTGAAACAAGAAATGAGAGCGCAACAATTCCTGCACTCAATCAGGTCCGCCATTTCCTTCTTCATTATGGAGAACTGTCTGCAGATCAGACAGCATCCAAACCTGCGAAGAGTGAAACAAGAAATGAGAGCGCAAATAATTCCTGCACTGAATCAGGTCCGCCATTTCCTGCTGCATTATGGAGAACTGTCTGCAGATCAGACAGCATCCAAACCTGCGAAGAGTGAAACAAGAAATGAGAGCGCAACAATTCCTGCACTGAATCAGGTCCGCCATTTCCTGCTGCATTATGGAGAACTGTCTGCAGATCAGACAGCATCCAAACCTGCGAAGAGTGAAACAAGAAATGAGAGCGCAACAATTCCTGCACTGAATCAGGTCCGCCATTTCCTTCTGCATTATGGAGAACTGTCTGCAGATCAGACAGCATCCAAACCTGCGAAGAGTGAAACAAGAAACGAGAGCGCAACAATTCCTGCACTGAATCAGGTCCGCCATTTCCTTCTGCATTATGGAGAACTGTCTGCAGATCAGACAGCATCCAAACCTGCGAAGAGTGAAACAAGAAATGAGAGCGCAACAATTCCTGCACTGAATCAGGTCCGCCATTTCCTTCTGCATTATGGAGAACTGTCTGCAGATCAGACAGCATCCAAACCTGCGAAGAGTGAAACAAGAAATGAGAGCGCAACAATTCCTGCACTGAATCAGGTCCGCCATTTCCTGCTGCATTATGGAGAACTGTCTGCAGATCAGACAGCATCCAAACCTGCGAAGAGTGAAACAAGAAATGAGAGCGCAACAATTCCTGCACTGAATCAGGTCCGCCATTTCCTTCTGCATTATGGAGAACTGTCTGCAGATCAGACAGCATCCAAACCTGCGAAGAGTGAAACAAGAAACGAGAGCGCAACAATTCCTGCACTGAATCAGGTCCGCCATTTCCTGCTGCATTATGGAGAACTGTCTGCAGATCAGACAGCATCCAAACCTGCGAAGAGTGAAACAAGAAATGAGAGCGCAACAATTCCTGCACTGAATCAGGTCCGCCATTTCCTTCTGCATTATGGAGAACTGTCTGCAGATCAGACAGCATCCAAACCTGCGAAGAGTGAAACAAGAAATGAGAGCGCAACAATTCCTGCACTGAATCAGGTCCGCCATTTCCTGCTGCATTATGGAGAACTGTCTGCAGATCAGACAGCATCCAAACCTGCGAAGAGTGAAACAAGAAACGAGAGCGCAACAATTCCTGCACTGAATCAGGTCCGCCATTTCCTGCTGCATTATGGAGAACTGTCTGCAGATCAGACAGCATCCAAACCTGCGAAGAGTGAAACAAGAAATGAGAGCGCAACAATTCCTGCACTGAATCAGGTCCGCCATTTCCTTCTGCATTATGGAGAACTGTCTGCAGATCAGACAGCATCCAAACCTGCGAAGAGTGAAACAAGAAATGAGAGCGCAACAATTCCTGCACTGAATCAGGTCCGCCATTTCCTTCTGCATTATGGAGAACTGTCTGCAGATCAGACAGCATCCAAACCTGCGAAGAGTGAAACAAGAAATGAGAGCGCAACAATTCCTGCACTGAATCAGGTCCGCCATTTCCTGCTGCATTATGGAGAACTGTCTGCAGATCAGACAGCATCCAAACCTGCGAAGAGTGAAACAAGAAATGAGAGCGCAACAATTCCTGCACTGAATCAGGTCCGCCATTTCCTTCTGCATTATGGAGAACTGTCTGCAGATCAGACAGCATCCAAACCTGCGAAGAGTGAAACAAGAAATGAGAGCGCAACAATTCCTGCACTGAATCAGGTCCGCCATTTCCTTCTGCATTATGGAGAACTGTCTGCAGATCAGACAGCATCCAAACCTGCGAAGAGTGAAACAAGAAATGAGAGCGCAACAATTCCTGCACTGAATCAGGTCCGCCATTTCCTTCTGCATTATGGAGAACTGTCTGCAGATCAGACAGCATCCAAACCTGCGAAGAGTGAAACAAGAAATGAGAGCGCAACAATTCCTGCACTGAATCAGGTCCGCCATTTCCTTCTGCATTATGGAGAACTGTCTGCAGATCAGACAGCATCCAAACCTGCGAAGAGTGAAACAAGAAATGAGAGCGCAACAATTCCTGCACTGAATCAGGTCCGCCATTTCCTGCTGCATTATGGAGAACTGTCTGCAGATCAGACAGCATCCAAACCTGCGAAGAGTGAAACAAGAAATGAGAGCGCAACAATTCCTGCACTGAATCAGGTCCGCCATTTCCTTCTGCATTATGGAGAACTGTCTGCAGATCAGACAGCATCCAAACCTGCGAAGAGTGAAACAAGAAATGAGAGCGCAACAATTCCTGCACTGAATCAGGTCCGCCATTTCCTTCTGCATTATGGAGAACTGTCTGCAGATCAGACAGCATCCAAACCTGCGAAGAGTGAAACAAGAAATGAGAGCGCAACAATTCCTGCACTGAATCAGGTCCGCCATTTCCTTCTGCATTATGGAGAACTGTCTGCAGATCAGACAGCATCCAAACCTGCGAAGAGTGAAACAAGAAATGAGAGCGCAACAATTCCTGCACTGAATCAGGTCCGCCATTTCCTTCTGCATTATGGAGAACTGTCTGCAGATCAGACAGCATCCAAACCTGCGAAGAGTGAAACAAGAAATGAGAGCGCAACAATTCCTGCACTGAATCAGGTCCGCCATTTCCTGCTGCATTATGGAGAACTGTCTGCAGATCAGACAGCATCCAAACCTGCGAAGAGTGAAACAAGAAATGAGAGCGCAACAATTCCTGCACTGAATCAGGTCCGCCATTTCCTGCTGCATTATGGAGAACTGTCTGCAGATCAGACAGCATCCAAACCTGCGAAGAGTGAAACAAGAAATGAGAGCGCAACAATTCCTGCACTGAATCAGGTCCGCCATTTCCTGCTGCATTATGGAGAACTGTCTGCAGATCAGACAGCATCCAAACCTGCGAAGAGTGAAACAAGAAACGAGAGCGCAACAATTCCTGCACTGAATCAGGTCCGCCATTTCCTTCTGCATTATGGAGAACTGTCTGCAGATCAGACAGCATCCAAACCTGCGAAGAGTGAAACAAGAAATGAGAGCGCAACAATTCCTGCACTGAATCAGGTCCGCCATTTCCTTCTGCATTATGGAGAACTGTCTGCAGATCAGACAGCATCCAAACCTGCGAAGAGTGAAACAAGAAATGAGAGCGCAACAATTCCTGCACTGAATCAGGTCCGCCATTTCCTTCTGCATTATGGAGAACTGTCTGCAGATCAGACAGCATCCAAACCTGCGAAGAGTGAAACAAGAAATGAGAGCGCAACAATTCCTGCACTGAATCAGGTCCGCCATTTCCTTCTGCATTATGGAGAACTGTCTGCAGATCAGACAGCATCCAAACCTGCGAAGAGTGAAACAAGAAATGAGAGCGCAACAATTCCTGCACTGAATCAGGTCCGCCATTTCCTTCTGCATTATGGAGAACTGTCTGCAGATCAGACAGCATCCAAACCTGCGAAGAGTGAAACAAGAAATGAGAGCGCAACAATTCCTGCACTGAATCAGGTCCGCCATTTCCTGCTGCATTATGGAGAACTGTCTGCAGATCAGACAGCATCCAAACCTGCGAAGAGTGAAACAAGAAATGAGAGCGCAACAATTCCTGCACTGAATCAGGTCCGCCATTTCCTGCTGCATTATGGAGAACTGTCTGCAGATCAGACAGCATCCAAACCTGCGAAGAGTGAAACAAGAAATGAGAGCGCAACAATTCCTGCACTGAATCAGGTCCGCCATTTCCTGCTGCATTATGGAGAACTGTCTGCAGATCAGACAGCATCCAAACCTGCGAAGAGTGAAACAAGAAATGAGAGCGCAACAATTCCTGCACTGAATCAGGTCCGCCATTTCCTGCTGCATTATGGAGAACTGTCTGCAGATCAGACAGCATCCAAACCTGCGAAGAGTGAAACAAGAAATGAGAGCGCAACAATTCCTGCACTGAATCAGGTCCGCCATTTCCTTCTGCATTATGGAGAACTGTCTGCAGATCAGACAGCATCCAAACCTGCGAAGAGTGAAACAAGAAATGAGAGCGCAACAATTCCTGCACTGAATCAGGTCCGCCATTTCCTGCTGCATTATGGAGAACTGTCTGCAGATCAGACAGCATCCAAACCTGCGAAGAGTGAAACAAGAAATGAGAGCGCAACAATTCCTGCACTGAATCAGGTCCGCCATTTCCTGCTGCATTATGGAGAACTGTCTGCAGATCAGACAGCATCCAAACCTGCGAAGAGTGAAACAAGAAATGAGAGCGCAACAATTCCTGCACTGAATCAGGTCCGCCATTTCCTGCTGCATTATGGAGAACTGTCTGCAGATCAGACAGCGTCCAAACCTGCGAAGAGTGAAACAAGAAATGAGAGCGCAACAATTCCTGCACTGAATCAGGTCCGCCATTTCCTTCTGCATTATGGAGAACTGTCTGCAGATCAGACAGCATCCAAACCTGCGAAGAGTAAAACAAGAAACAAGAGCGCAACAATTCCTGCACTGAATCAGGTCCGCCATTTCCTGCTGCATTATGGAGAACTGTCTGCAGATCAGACAGCATCCAAACCTGCGAAGAGTGAAACAAGAAATGAGAGCGCAACAATTCCTGCACTGAATCAGGTCCGCCATTTCCTTCTGCATTATGGAGAACTGTCTGCAGATCAGACAGCATCCAAACCTGCGAAGAGTGAAACAAGAAATTAGAGCGCAACAATTCCTGCACTCAATCAGGTCCGCCATTTCCTTCTGCATTATGGAGAACTGTCTGCAGATCAGACAGCATCCAAACCTGCGAAGAGTGAAACAAGAAATTAGAGCGCAACAATTCCTGCACTGAATCAGGTCCGCCATTTCCTTCTGCATTATGGAGAACTGGTCTGCAGATCAGACAGCATCCAAACCTGCGAAGAGTGAAACAAGAAACGAGAGCGCAACAATTCCTGCACTGAATCAGGTCCGCCATTTCCTTCTGCATTATGGAGAACTGTCTGCAGATCAGACAGCGTCCAAACCTGCGAAGAGTGAAACAAGAAACGAGAGCGTAACAATTCCTGCACTGAATCAGGTCCGCCATTATCTGCTGCATTATGGAGAACTGTCTGCAGATCAGACAGCATCCAAACCTGCGAAGAGTGAAACATGAAATGAGAGCGCAACAATTCCTGCACTGAATCAGGTCCGCCATTTCCTTAGCATTATGGAGAACTGTCTGCAGATCAGACAGCATCCAAACCTGCGAAGAGTGAAACAAGAAATGAGAGCGCAACAATTCCTGCACTGAATCAGGTCCGCTATTTCCTTCTGCATTATGGGGAACTGTCTGCAGATCAGACAGCATCCAAACCTGCGAAGAGTGAAACAAGAAACGAGAGCGTAACAATTCCTGCACTGAATCAGGTCCGCCATTTCCTGCTGCATTATGGAGAACTGTCTGCAGATCAGACAGCATCCAAACCTGCGAAGAGTGAAACAAGAAACGAGAGCGCAACAATTCCTGCACTGAATCAGGTCCGCCATTTCCTGCTGCATTATGGAGAACTGTCTGCAGATCAGACAGCATCCAAACCTGCGAAGAGTGAAACAAGAAACGAGAGCGCAACAATTCCTGCACTGAATCAGGTCCGCCATTTCCTTCTGCATTATGGAGAACTGTCTGCAGATCAGACAGCATCCAAACCTGCGAAGAGTGAAACAAGAAATGAGAGCGCAACAATTCCTGCACTGAATCAGGTCCGCCATTTCCTTCTGCATTATGGAGAACTGTCTGCAGATCAGACAGCATCCAAATCTGCGAAGAGTGAAACAAGAAATGAGAGCGCAACAATTCCTGCACTGAATCAGGTCCGCCAGTTACTTCTGCATTATGGAGAACTGTCTGCAGATCAGACAGCACCCAAACCTGCGAAGAGTGAAACAAGAAATGAGAGCGCAACAATTCCTGCACTGAATCAGGTCCGCCATTTCCTTCTGCATTATGGAGAACTGTCTGCAGATCAGACAGCACCCAAACCTGCGAAGAGTGAAACATGAAATGAGAGCGCAACAATTCCTGCACTGAATCAGGTCCGCCATTTCCTGCTGCATTATGGAGAACTGTCTGCAGATCAGACAGCGTCCAAACCTGCGAAGAGTGAAACAAGACATGAGAGCGCAACAATTCCTGCACTGAATCAGGTCCGCCATTTCCTGCTGCATTATGGAGAACTGTCTGCAGATCAGACAGCATCCAAACCTGCGAAGAGTGAAACATGAAATGAGAGCGCAGCAATTCCTGCACTGAATCAGGTCCGCCATTTCCTGCTGCATTATGGAGAACTGTCTGCAGATCAGACATCATCCAAACCTGCGAAGAGTGAAACAAGAAATGAGAGCGCAACAATTCCTGCACTGAATCAGGTCCGCCATTTCCTGCTGCATTATGGAGAACTGTCTGCAGATCAGACAGCATCCAAACCTGCGAAGAGTGAAACAAGAAATGAGAGCGCAACAATTCCTGCACTGATTCAGGTCCGCCATTTCCTTCTGCATTATGGAGAACTGTCTGCAGATCAGACAGCACCCAAACCTGCGAAGAGTGAAACAAGAAATGAGAGCGCAACAATTCCTGCACTGAATCAGGTCCGCCATTTCCTGCTGCATTATGGAGAACTGTCTGCAGATCAGACAGCATCCAAACCTGCGAAGAGTGAAACAAGAAATGAGAGCGCAACAATTCCTGCACTGAATCAGGTCCGCTATTTTAATGCAAGAAAATATGTTAAACAAAACTTATTAGATTGTACTCACCTCCAGATTACCTCCTGAGTACCTCCTGAGTATCTCCTGAGTATCTCCTGAGTATCTCCTGAGTATCTCCTGAGTATCTCTAGTGCACTTAGAAATGCTGCACTTTGCGAATGATGCAAGCTACAATAGTAGAGCCCCCAGTAATGCCCACCAGTAATAGTAATTCCCCCAGTAGTGTCCTTCACTAATATCCATGCCAGTAATGCCCCTAGTATTGCCTCCAGTAAAAGTTATGCTCCCATTAGTGCCCCCAGTAATAGTAATACCCCCATTAGTGCACCCCAGCAATAGTAATGCCTCCATTAGTGCCCCCAATATGAGTAATGGCCTTTTTCATGCCCCCCCAGTAAGAGTAATGCCCCCATTAGTGACCTCTAGTAATAGTAATGCCTCCATTTTTGCCCCCATTAAAAGTAATGTCCTTTTTAATGCCCCACCCCAGTAATAGTAATGCCTCCTTAGTGCCCCCAATCATAGTAATGCCCCCATTAGTGCCCCCAATATTAACATTGCTCTCTTTAGTCCCCCTCATGAATAGTAATGCCCCCATTAGTTCTCTGAGTCACAATAATGCCCCTATTAATACTCCCCAGTAACAATAATGCCCTTTTAAGTGACCCCCAGTAACAGTTAAGCCCCAGTAGTGTCCTCCAGTAATAGTAATGTCCCCACTAGTGTCCCCCGTAATAGTAATTTTAGTGACCCCCTGTAATTGTAATGTCCCTAGTAGTTTCCCCCAGTAATGGTAATGCCAAAATTAGTGCCCAGTGCCCACCAGTAATATTTATAGCCCCATAAGTGCCTGCCAGTCATAGTAATGCTTCCCATATGTGCCCCTCAGTAATAGTAATGTTCCTCTTTTATACCCTCCAGTAATAGTAAATCCCACAATATTGCCCTCCAGTAATATCAATGCCCCCATTAGTTCCCCCCAGTAATAGTAATGCCCCTAGTAGTGCCCACAGTAATATTGATGCTCCCAGTAGTTTCTCCCAGTAAAAGTAGTGCCACAGTAATAGTAATGCCCTTTTTAGTGCACCCAAGTAATAGAAATGCCCCCAATAGTGTTCCCCAGTAATGGTAATGCCCTCAGTACTGCCCCTCAGTAAAAGTAATGGCCCGATTAGTGCCCACCAATTTTAGTAATGCTTCCATTTGTGTCCACCAGTAATAGTAATGCTCCCCTTATGTGTCCCACAGTAATAGTAATGTTTCCCATTATTGCCTCCCCTATTGCAATTGTAATACCTCCAATAGTACCCCTTAGTAATAGTAATGCCCCCATTAGTAGACCCCAGGAATAGTAATACTCCATTATTGCCCCCAGTAATATCAATTCTCCCTGTAGTGCCCCCAGTAATAGGAATGTCCCCCCAGTAATGGTAATGCCCTCTTTAGTGCCCACCAGTAATAGTAATTCCCCCAGTAGTGTCCTCCAGTAATAGCAATGCCAGTAATGCCCCTAGTAGTGCTTCCAGTAAAAGTTATGTTCCCATTAGTGCCCCCAGTAATAGTAATACCCCCATTAGCGCACCCCAGCAATAGTAATGCCCCCATTAGTGCCTCCAATATAAGTAATGCCCTTTTTCATGCCCCCCAGTAATAGTAATGCCCCCATTAGTGATCTCCAGTAATAGTAATGCCTCTTTAGTCCCCCCCAGTAATAGGAATGCCCTCTTTAGTGTCTCCCAGTAACAGTAAAGCCCCCATTAGTGTCCCCCAGTAATTGTAATGCCCCCAGTAGTGTCACCCAGTAATAGTAATGCCTCCATTAGTTCCCTCTAGTAATAGAAATGCACTCTTTAGTCCCCTCCAGTAATAGTAATGCTCCCAGTAGTGCCCCACAGTTATAGTAATGCCCCCATTAGTGGCCCCAGTAATAGTAATGGCCCCAGTAGTGTCCCCCAGTAATAGTAATGTTCCCAGTAGTGCTCCCAGTAATTGTAATGTCCCTAGTACTGCCCCCAGTAAAAGTAATGTATATGGTATTGCCCCCCAGTAATAGTAATGCCCCCAGTAGTGTTCCCAAGTAATGGTAATGCCCAGATTAGTGCCTACCAGTAATAGTAATGCCCCCATAAGTACCCACCAGTCATATTAATGCTTCCCATATGTGCCCCTCAGTAATAGTAATGTTCCCCTTTAATGCCCCCCAGTAATAGTAATGCCTACATTATTGCCCTCCAGTAATAGTAATCCCCCCATTAGCTCCCCCCAGTAATTGGAATGCACTCTTTAGTGCCCCCCAGTAATAGTAATGCCCCCAGTAGTGCCCACAGTAATAGTAATGCCCCTGTTTGTGCCCCCAGTAATAGTAATGCCCCATGTAGTGTCTCCCAGTAGAAGTAGTGCCCCTAGGAATAGTAATGCCCTTTTTAGTACACCCAAGTAATAGAAATGCCCCAAATAGTGTCCCCCAGTAATGGTAATGCCCTCAGTACTGCCCCTCAGTAATAGTAATGCCCCAATTAGTGCCCGCAATTATTAGTCATGCCCCCATTATTGCCCTCCAGTAATAGTAATGCTCCTCATATGTGCCCCACAGTAATAGTAATGTTCCACCTTATTGTACCCTGCAATTGTAATGCCTCTAATAGTACCCCTTTAGTAATAGTAATGCCCCCATTGGTGTACCCCAGGAATAGTAATGCCCCATTAGTGCCCCCTAGTAATATTAGTTCTCCCAGTAGTGCCCCCAGTAATAGGAATGCCCCCCAGTAATTGTAATGCCCTCTTTAGTGCCCCCCAGTAATTTTAATGCCCCCATTAGTGCCCCCCCCCTAGTGATAGTAATGCCACTTTTAGTGCCCCCAGTAATAATAATGCGCTTTTTAGTGCCATTAATAGTAATGCTCCCAGTAGTGTCCACCAGCAATAGTAATGCCCCGAGTAGATTCCTCCAGTCATATTAATGCCCCCAGTAGTTTCATCCAGTTATAGTACTGCCCCAGTAGTGACCACCAGTAATAATAATGTCTCCAGTAGTGCCCTCCAAGTTATAGTAATGCCCTCTTTCGTAACCCTGAGTAATAGTAATGCCCCCAATAGTGTCCCCCAGTAATATTAATGCAGCCAATAGTGTCGTCTAGTAATAGTAATGCCCTCAGAAATTGTAATGCCCTCTTTAGTACCCCTCAGTAACTGTAATGCCCACAGTATTGCCCTCCAGAAATAGTAATGCACCCAATATTGTCCTCTGGTAATAGTAATGCCCCCAGCAGTGCCCCCAGTAATAATATATACTCTAGTAGTGCTCTTCAGTACTAGTAATGCCCCCATTAGTTTTCCGCAGTAATAGTAATGCCCCCAATAGTTCCCCCCAGTAATAGTAATGCCCCCATTAGTACCCCCCAGTAATAGTAAAGCCAGTATGAGGTCCCCCTAGTAATAATAATGCCCTTTTAGTCCCCTCCATTAATAGTAATGACCCCAGTAGTGCCCACTAGCAATAGTATTGCCCCCAGTAGTGTCCTCCATTCATAGTAATGCCGCCAGTAGTGTCCCTTAGTAATAGTACTGGCCCCCAGTAGTGACCCCAGAAATAATAATATCTCCAGAAGTGCCCTGGAGATCTTACTAGTGCCCCAAGTAATAGTAATGCCCTCTTTCGTACCTCCCAGTAATAGTAATGCCCCCATTAGTGTCCCCCAGTAATAGTAATGTCCTCTTTAGTGCCCGCCAGTAATAGTAATCCTTCACATATGTGCCCCTCAGTAATAGTAATGTTTCCCATTAGTACCCCCCAGCAATAGTAATGCCTACAGTATTGCCCTCCAGTAATATTAATGCCCCATTAGTGCCCCCCTTAATAGTAATGCACTCTTTAGTGGCCTCCAGTAATAGTAATGACCCCAGTAGTGCCCACAGTAATAGTAACGCCCCTGTTTGTGCCCCCTAGTAATAGTAATGCCCCCAGTAGTGTCTCCCAGTAAAAGTAGTGCCCCTAGGAATAGTAATGCCCTTTTTAGTGCTCCCAAGTAATAGAAATGCACTTAATAGTATCCCCCATTAATGGTAATGCCCTCAGTACTGCCCCCAGTAATAGTAATGCCCCGATTAGTGCCTGCCAATAATAGTAATGCCCCGATTAATGCATGCCAGTAATAGTAATGCTGCCCATATGTGCCCCTCGGAAATAGTAATGTTCCTCATTATTGCCCCCCCCCCCCCCCCAGCAATTGTAATGCCTCCATTAGTACCTCCCAGTAATAGTAATGCTGCCATTAGTGCCCCCAGTAATAGTAATTTCCTCAGTAGTGCCCCAAGTAATAGGAATGCCCCCAATTGTGCCCCACAGTAATGGTAATGCCCTCTTTAGTGCCCCCCAGTAATAGTAATGCCCCAGTAGTGCCCCCATTAGTGACCACCAGTAATAGTAATGCCATTATTTGTGACCCCAGTAATAATAATTCCCTTTTTAGTGCCCCCATTAATAGTAATGCCCCCAGTAGTGCCCACCACCAATTGTAATGCCCCCAGTAGTGTCATCCAGTTATAGTACTGCCCCAGTAGTGACCCCCAGTAATATAATGTCTCCAGTAGTGCCCTCCAAGTAATAGTAATGCCCTCTTCTGTACCTCCCAGTGATAGTAGTGCCCCAATAGTGTCCTTCAGTAATTGTAATGCCCCCACTAGTGTCCCCCAGTAATAGTAATGCCCCCAGTATTGCCCCCAGTAATAGTAATGCCACTATTAGTGCCCCCCAGTAATAATAATGCCCCTTTTAGTGCCCTCCATTAATAGTAATGACCCCAGTAGTGCCCAACAGCAATAGTAATGCCCCCAGTAGGGTCCTCCAGTCACAGTAATTCAGCCAATAGTGTCGTCCTGTAATAGTAGTGACTCCAGTAATAATAATGTCTCCAGTAGTGCCCTCCAAGTAATAGTAATGCCCTCTTTCATACCTCCCAGTAATGGTAATGCCCCCAGTAGTGTCCCCGTAATAGTAATGCCCTCAGTAATACTAATGCCCTCTTTAGTGCCCCCCCAATAATAGTAATGCCCACAGTATTGCCCTCCAGTAATAGCAATACCCCCAGTAGTGTCCTCCAGTCAAAGAAATTCCCCAGTAGTGTCCTTCAGTAATAGCACTGCCCCCCAGTAGTGACCCCAGTAATAATAATGTCTCCAGTAGTGCCTCCAAGTAATAGTAATGCCCACATTCATACCTTCCAGTAATAGTAATGCCCCCAGTAGTGTTCCCAGTAATAGTAATATCCCCAGTAATAGTAATGCCCTTACTAGTGCTCTCAGTAATAGTAATGTCCTCTTTAGTGCCCCACAGTAATAGTAATGCCCAGAGTATTGCTCTCCAGTAATAGTAACGCCCGCGGTAGTGTCCCCCAGTATTAGTAAAGCTCCCCATTAGTGCCCCTGAGTAATATTAATGTTCCCATTAGTGCCCCCGAATAATAGTAATGCCCCCATTAGTGCTCCCAGTAATAGTAAGGCCCCCAGTAGTGCCCCAGTACTGGTAATGCCCCCTTTAGTGCAAGTCAGCAATAGTAATGCCCACAGTATTGCCTTCTCGAAATAGTAATGCACCCAGTATTGTCCTCTAGTAATAGTAATGACCCCATAAGTGCCCCCCCAGTAATAGTAATGCCCCCATTAGTGTCCTCGGGTAATAGTAATGCCCCCATTGGTGCCCCCCATTAATAGTAATGCTCCCCATTAGTGCCCCCCAGAAATATTAATGCCCCCAGTATTGCCCTCAGTACAAATAATACCTCCAGTAGTGTCCTCCAGCAATAGTAATGCCCCCACTAGTGTCTTCCAGTAATAGTAATGCCCCCAGTAGTGCACCCCAGTAATAGTAATGCTCCCCATGAGTGCCCATTAGTAATACTAATGCCCTATTAGTTCCTTCAGTAATAATAATTCCCCCAGTAGTGTCCCCCAGGATTATTAATGCCCCATTAGTGCCCCTCAGTAACAGTAATGCCCCATTAGTGCCCCCCAGTAATATTATTGCCCCATTAGTGCCCCTCAGTAATAGTAATCCTTCCCATTAGTGCCCCCCCAGTAATATAAATGCCCCTTTAGTACCTCTTAATAATAGTAATGCCCCCAGTACGGTCCACAAGTGATAGTAATGCCCTTGGTAGTGCCCCCAGTAAAAGTAATAACCCTATTAGTCCCCTCCCCCACTAACAATAATGCCACTATTAGTGTCCTCCAGTAATAGTAATGCCCCCATTAGTGTCTTCCAGAAATAGTAATGCCCCCATTAGTGCCCTCCATTAATACTAATGCTCCCCATTAGTGCCCACTAGTAATAATAATGTCTCATTAGTGCCCCCCAGAAAGAGTAACGCCCCCAGTATTGCCCACAGTGAAAATATTGCTACAGTAGTGTCCTTCAGCAATACTAATGCCAGTAATAGTCATGCCCCCAGTAGTGCACCCCAGTAATAGTAATGCTCCCCATTAGTGCCCACTAGTTATGTTAATGCCCCATTAGTGCACCCAAGTAATAGTAATGCCCCAGTAGTGCCCCAAGTAATAATAATGCTGCCAGTAGTGTCCCACAGTATTAGTAATATCCCATTAGTGCTTTCAGTAATAATAATGCCCACAGTAGTGTCCCCCAGGATTAGTAATGCCCCATTAGTGCCCCTCAGTAACAGTAATGCCCCATCAGTGCCCTCAGTAATATAAATGCCCTATTAGTGCCCCTCAGTAATAGTAATGCCCAATTAGAACAACCAGTAATAGCAATGCCCCAGTTAGTGCCCACTAGTAATACTAATGCCCAATTAGTGCTCCCCAGTAATTGTAATTCCCCATTAGTGCCCCCAGTAATAGTAATGCTCCTCAATAGTGTCTCCCCAATAATAGAAATGGCCCATTAGTGCCCCTTAATAAAAGTAATGCCCCATTAGTGCTGCTCAGTAATATTAATGCTCCCCATTAGTGCTCCCCAGTAATATAAATGCCTGATTAGTACCCCTCGGTAATAGAAATGCCCATATTAGTGCTCACTAGTAATACTACTATACCATTTGTGCCTCCCAGTAATAGGAATGCCTCATTAGTGCCTACAGTAATAGTAATGCCTCCAGTAGTGTCCCACAGTATTGGTAATGCTCCTCATGAGTGCCCCTCAGTAATAGAAATGTCCCATTAGTCCCCCCCGCTCAGTAATAGTAATGCTCCATTAGTGTCTCGAGGAAATAGAAATACCCTATTAGTGCCCCCAGTAATAGAAATGCCCCTATTAGTGCCCACTAGTAATACTAATGTCTCATTATTGCCCCACAGTAATATTAATACCCAATTACTGCCTCCCAGTAATAGAAATGCCCCATTAGTGCCCTTTGATAATAGTAATGCCCCATTAGTGCCCCCAGTAATATTAATGCCCCCATTAGTGCCCACTAGTAATACTAAAGCTCCCAATTAGTGCCCCAAGTAATAGTAATGCCCCATTAGTGCCCCCCCAGTAATATTAATGACCCCATTAGTGTCCCCAGCAAAAGTAATGCCACCATTAGTGCCCACCAGTAATAGTAATGCCCTATTAGTGCTCCGCCAGTAATAGTAAAGCCCCATTAGTGCCCCCAGTAATAGTAATGCCCCCATTAGTGCCCACTAGTAATACTAAAGCTCCTAATTAGTGCCCCCAGTAATAGCAATGCCCCATTAGTGTCCCCTAGTAATGTCCAAATGTCGCATTAGTGCCGCTCAGTAATAGTAATGCCATCAGTAATAGTAATGCCCCCAGTAGTGTCCCCTAGTAATAATAATGTCCCATCAGTATCCCCCAGAAATAGTAGTGCTCCCCATTAGTGCCCTCCAAGTAATAGAAATGCTCCATTAGTGCCCCTCAGTAAAAGTAATGCCTCATTAGTGCCCCCAGAAATAGTAATGCCCCATTAGTGCCCCCAGTAACAGTAATGCCCCATTAGTGCCCCAGTAATAGCAATGCACCATAAGTTCCCCCCAGTAATAGCAATGCACAGTAATGCCCCATTAGTGCCCCCCAGTAATAGTAATGCCCCTTTAGTGCCCCCCAGTAATAGTAATGCCCTATTAGTGCCCCCAGTAATAGGAATACTTTTTCAAAAAGGTCTATTCGACCCAAAAAAAAATCACTTTAGGGGTCCCAGAGCTATTATCCTAAAACTTCACTTTTATTTATTGATATTTAAAACCCCAATGGGCAAAACCCAACCAATATATTTAAGATTCCCTTACGTCCTACCAGCAGCACAGATGGGGTTAACCACCCCCCGTGGACTGGCAGGACGGCGGAATGTTTAATGAGCCCAAGACTAATAACTCAATTTAACAATGAAGTATCTCCTTAAAAGGAGGGAGTCACCCCCAGCCCACTGTGTTTATTTCTGTCCTCCTGGACAGGTGGACAAGGCGGTTTATTCCCCCCTTTCTTATGGAAAGTGCGGGGAGCCTTTTTTCGTTTGGGTAACGGCGTTGCCCTTTCTTAGGTACCTTGTCAGTTTGGCCGGGAGCTTAGATGCTGCCGGCCCCGCGCAGTTACGCCTGGCTGGGGTATTTTGGCGGCGTCCTCGGTCCAGGATTCTCGGTCCCTGGGAGCCGCCATCTTTCGGGAGTGATGGGGGAATTCTCCCTTGCGTCACTTCCGGGTATTCCGGATGCGATTTTTCACAGACTCGATTTTTTTCATGTGAAAATTTTAAGTATTTTTTTCTTACCACGACCGTGTATCTATTTAGTTGTATTATTTGTATAAAAGCCGTTGACTATACGACCCTCCTTGCTTCTAGATGTTACCTGTGTAGTAACCTCCTGATGAACCCGCTATACTAGTAGGGGGAAACGCGTTGAGGTTTTTTTAGCTTCAGGCTTTGTAAACCACATCTGGCTCACATTGAGAGGCCTACTAACACGAAGGTTCTCTGCGAGGCCTGTGAGCGTATTAGGGCTCAGCATAGGGCCTCGAATTGTATATACGTTATCTCCTCAGATGAGGTGTCTGTTTAAACCACTGTATAACGAACCATTGTGATACATTAGGTAATCCTCACCTTGCCTAGCATCTCCCACTTCTGTGGGTGATGATGTGTCTGACGGATCAGTAGGTCAGGGATTAACCAGGGCCCGTTAGTCCAGGTTCGAGGACGGGGAATCTCCACCATCAGGAGTTGTCCCCGGGCATAGGGCTCACCTAGGGTCAATCTTAGGGACAGTATCATGTTAGTTCATCTACACTATCCTAAGTATCTTTCACTGGTGACCACCTTACCTATGATGAGTCAGTCTGCTAGTATCAACTGTGACTACATGTTATTCTCCTCCTGAGAGTGTTGACTTTTGAGGTACCTATTGGGGTGTTGCTTGACCCCATTTTATTAGTAATATTAAGAGTTATATTTTAAGGGAAATATTCACTGCTGGAAGTTCTATTTTTGTCTTATGCTTCTTCCTGTGGAGGATTTACAGTGACCTCTGCTTCTGTAGGGATTTTTAATGAAATCCGTAGATTTTTTCTCTGGGGGGAGGGTAGATTGGCTATCCCTCCCCTTCCCCTATTTAAGGAAGCAGTGTCCTCCAGTTCGGTCTCTGGCTGCTGTGGGGAGTCGCTCTGGTAGACAGCGGTGCGAGTGCAGTATAGAGGCAACAGGGAGTCCAGAAGGTGCGGAAAACAGTGTTTTATTCACACTTGCATCAAAATAACAGCAGAAAGTCAATTGGTGTTAAGTCACACCCATCAGCAAATGAAGGGGAAAACAAAAAGTCCAAACACAGGTTCCATTCACCTGGCAGGTTTGATGTGCGGGTTCGCACCTGGCTGTCAGCCCAGCCGCAGGACAATCCTCCTTCAGGGTTCCAGGGCGGCTGCACGCCTCCTTGCTGGGCACGTCCTTCCAGCCCAGAAAGCTCCACAACACTAGCAGCAGCTTCCAAGACAATCACTCTCACAGCTGCTAGTGCTGGCTGAGTTTTAAACCCAGCCCAAAACCAGGACTGGGTCGTGGGGAGCAGCCACCCACCCTACACTTTAGCTGCTCCCGGTAAGAGCCGGCCCGGATCGGCTTTGCAGCCATGCTATCTAGCAAATGTGTCAGTAGCACTACCTGCTACTGACACCAACAAACGGCTTTTACCTCACCGAGGCTATGAACCTCGGTGACACGTACCTGCCATCTAGGACGGCACCCTGCACCTTACCACATACCCCCCTTTGTTCAACCCTGAGGCGGTGGACACACGACAAACAGTGTACCCGGAGAGTGCGTCTGCATTTTTAACAACCGGCCCGCTCTGTGCTCCACCGTGAATTTAAAATTCTGTAGGGACAGAAACCACCTGGTGACCCGAGCATTCCTCTCTTTGGCTTAGGACATCCACTTGAGTGGGGAGTGGTCGGTCACCAGGCAAGCTTCTGCCCAACAGGTAATAACGGAGGGCCTCGAGTGCCCACTTGATGGCCAGGCACTCTCTCTCGACTATGCTGTACCTAGTCTCGGCTGGGGTGAGCTTGCGGCTGAGTAAGACAACGGGATGCTCCTCCCCGTTGACTTCCTGCGATAGTACCGCACCAAGGCCAACCTCAGAGGCGTCGGTCTGGACTACGAACTCTTTCCTGAAATCGGGTGTCACCAAAACCGGGGACCCACACAGGGCCGATTTCAAGGCGGAGAAAGCCTTTTCCGCCTGCTCATTCCAGCGGACCATCCCTGTCTTACGCCCCTTTAACAACTCTGTCAATGGCGAAGCGATAGTAGCAAAGTGGGGCACAAACCTCATGTAATACCCCACAATCCCCAGGAACGACTTTACCTGCCTGGTGGTGACCGGTCGGGGCCAGTTACGTATGGCTTCTACCTTATTTACCTGAGGTTTGATGACTCCCCGCCCAATGACATATCCCAGGTATTTGGTCTCTTCCAACCCAATCGCACACTTCTTTGGATTGGCGGTTAGACCGGCTTTCCTCAGGGCATCCACTACCGCCTGCACTTTGGGTAAATGGCTTTCCCAGTCGGTGCTGTGGACGATCACATCATCTAAGTAGGCCGAGGCGTACCGACGATGTGGTCGCAGCACTATGTCCATTAACCTTTGGAAGGTGGCGGGAGCGCCATGCAGGCCAAAGGGTAACACCTTGTAGTGATACAGGCCCTGCGAGGTAACAAATGCGGTTTTTCCTTAGCCGACTCCGTTAAGGGTACCTGCCAGTACCCTTTAGTGAGGTCCAGCACAGAAAAATAACGGGCTTGTCCTAAATTCTCCACAAGCTCGTCTACCCGGGGCATGGGATGCAGCGTCAAACTTGGACACTTCATTTAACTTGCGAAAGTCGTTGCAGAACCATAGCGTCCCATCCGACTTAGGTATTAGGACTATGGGACTGGCCCACTCACTTTTCGACTCCTCAATGACATCGAGCTTCAACATTAATTTCACTTCCTCCGCGATGGCTCGTCGCCGAGCCTCGGGTACCCGGTATGGTTTTAACCGGATCTTGGCCTGAGGCTCAGTGGCGATGTCATGTCGGATGAGAGGCGTGCGGCCAGGGAGGTCGAGAACACATCCGTGTTCCGACTGAGAACTCCTGACTTCCTGAACTTGTTTGGAAGACAGGCTGTCTGCAATTCTTACCGTGGTTACGGCTTCACAGGCCTCGAGCGGTGGGGCTGGACCCTTTTCACCTAGAAGCCCTGGCCGGGGCTGTGGTCGTCGGCCGTGTCCCTATCTTTCCACGGCTTTAGTAAATTCACGTGGTACACCTGCTCCGGCTTGCGCCGCCTGGCTGGTGTGCTTTGTAATTTACTTCCCCTACTTTCTCGATCACCTCATAGGGGCCCTGCCACCTAGCTAGGAACTTGCTGTCAAGGGTGGGTACCAGAACCAACACCCGATCTCCCGGCTTGAAGCCCCGTACCCGAGCCTGACGATTGTACACCCTACTCTGGGCTTGTTGCGCTGCCTCCATATGCTCCCGGACCAGCGGCAACACCCTTTCCATCCGTTCCTGCATCTGGGTGACATACTCAATGACACTTTTGTGGGGGACAGGCTGTTGTTCCCACGCTTCCTTGGCGATATCCAACAGGCCCGAGGGTGTCTGCCATAAAGCAGTTCGAAGGCGAGAACCCAGTAGAGGCCTGGGGTACCTCTCGCACTGCGAACATGAGATAGGGCAGAAGCAGGTCCCAGTCCTTCCCATCTCTAGACACCACCCTTTTTAACATATTTTTAAAGTTTGGTTAAACCTCTCGACAAGACCGTCCGTTTGTGGATGGTAAGCGGACGTCCATAATTGCTTTATACGCAATAATTTACACAGTTCCCTCATAACTTTGGACATAAAAGGGGTCCCTTGGTCTGTCAGAACCTCTTTTGGCAGGCCCACACGGGAAAACATTTCCATTAACTCTTTGGCAATGAGTTTTAGCTGAGGGTATGTCGCAGAGGCACCGCCTCCGGATACCGAGTGGCATAGTCGAGAACTACCAGAATGTGTTGGTGGCCCCTGGCAGAACTTTGGTACAGGCCCAATTAGATCCATAGCGATTCGCTCAAGCGGGACCTCAATAATTGGAAGCGGTACCAGAGGACTACGGAAATGTGGCTGGGGGCTATTTATCTGACAGGTGGGACAGGACTTACAATAATTCTCTACCTCCTTGAACACACTGGGCCAATAAAACCGCTGCAGTATGCGGTCCTGGGTTTTCTGCCACCCCAGGTGTCCCCCAAGAACATGTTGGTGGGCAAGCTCCATGACAAGCCTGCGATACGCTGTGGGCACCACCAACTGTTCAACAGGTTCACCTCGGATTTGGTTCACCCGATACAACATATCCTGAAGGACAATGAATCGCGGAAACATTAATTCAGCCCCAGGTTTCTGGGGTTTACCATCAATTATTATGACACTTTCCCAGGCTCTGGTTAGGGTTTGGTCCCGGTGTTGTGCGGTCCCAAAATTTTCCCCGGAGACATTGAGGTCTGCCAACTCAGGTCCCGGTGGCAAGTCCTCCGTGTCTCCCACCATTACACTCAGTGGGGTTGTCTCCCCCTCTATCACAGAAGTGGTGGTCACCCCTACCGCAGGCCCTTCGGACTCGGGCTCCCAGGGCTCTGGCCTCCCACAGGAACCAGGCCACTCTGCTAGGGTTACCCCTGTCTCAGGGCTATTAGTCACTTTCACCTCAGGCCATAGTGACGGAAAACCAGGAAGTCTCTCCCAATTATTAGTTCATACGGTAGCTTGGCGGAGATCGCCACTTCACAAGTCCATGTGCCGGCCGCCGTGGACAGAGACATTACAGCCGTGGGATAGTCCTTTAAGTCTCCGTGTATGCACACCACCCCAACTTTCCGGCCCGTATACTGGGAGGGCTGTACCAGGGCAGCACTTACCAGGGTTACTAGGCTCCCTGAGTCCAGCAGCGCCACTGCAAGATTATCACTGACTTGCACCTGGCACAGATGACGATTGTCTATGGTCTCGGGGGTGCCGGTCGCACACAGTCTCGGGCATACATGGAAGCCCGGTACCCATAATTGGTCTCCATGGGTTCTCCCCACTGTGGACAGTCGGCCCTCACATGGCCAGGCTCGTGACACCGCCAGCAGACTATCGGGCCGGGTCTACAGGGTACACCCCGAGCAGGTTTCTCGGGTACCAGTCGTCGGGACTGGATGGGAGACCTCCGGGGTTTGACCGGCCCTCCCAACAACACCCCCTTTCAAGGTTTTTGTGGCCTCATAGCGCTCGACCAGGTCGACCATGTCCAAGGCATTAGTGGGTGACACCTGGCCGATCCAGTGCTGCAGGGAGTACGGCAAGGCCCTCCAGAAGATGTCAGCCAGCAGACGGTCCAGCATAGCAGCCGGACTTAGAACCTCAGGCTGCAGCCACTTTTGCAACCTGTGCAGCAACTCATAATACTGCGGCCTGGCGGGTTCAGCCGTATTAAAGTTCCACTGGTGGACCCGCTGAGCCCGGACTAACACGTTCACCCCCAGTCTTGCCAGGATCTCACCTTTCACGGTCGGGTAGTCAGCTGCTTGGTCATCTGGGAGGTCAAAAATACTTGCTGGGGTCCAGACGCCAGGAACGGAGCGACGACCTCTGCCCACTGTTCTCGGGTAATTTCTCCCTCACGGCCACCTTCTCGAACACCGCCAGATAGGTCTCCACATCATCCGAGGGGTCATCTTAGGGATCGCTGCACGGACAGCTTTCCGGGCATCGTGGACGTGGCGGGACGCTCCTGCAGCTTGCAATGCCATCACGTGCTGCAGCAGTAGCTGGTTGGTCTCCCGCTGCTGCACGTTAGCCTCTATGAGGGCTTTCACAGCCGCCTCCATTTTGTCAGGGACCACAGGCTGCAACTTTGCCGGGCCGAATATAGGACATCCAGTCGTGCCCAGCAAAAACAAACTTCGGCGTTCACGCCAGCCTCACTGCGCATGCCCGCATCCGACACCAAATGTGGGAGTCGCTCTGGTAGACAGCGGTGCGAGTGCAGTATAGAGGCAACAGGGAGTCCAGAAGGTGCAGAAAACAGTGTTTTATTCACACTTGCATCAAAATAACAGCAGAAAGTCAATTGGTGTTAAGTCACACCCATCAGCAAATGAAGGGGAAAACAAAAAGTCCAAACACAGGTTCCATTCACCTGGCAGGTTTGATGTGCGGGTTCGCACCTGGCTGTCAGCCCAGCCGCAGGACAATCCTCCTTCAGGGTTCCAGGACGGCTGCACGCCTCCTTGCTGGGCACGTCCTTCCAGCCCAGAAAGCTCCACAACACTAGCAGCAGCTTCCAAGACAATCACTCTCACAGCTGCTAGTGCTGGCTGAGTTTTTAAACCCAGCCCAAAACCAGGACTGGGTCGTGGGGAGCAGCCACCCACCCTACACTTTAGCTGCTCCCGGTAAGAGCCGGCCCGGATCGGCTTTGCAGCCATGCTATCTAGCAAATGTGTCAGTAGCACTACCTGCTACTGACACCAACAAACGGCTTTTACCTCACCGAGGCTATAAACCTCGGTGACACGTACCTGCCATCTAGGACGGCACCCTGCACCTTACCACACTGCATATGCTTTTTCAGCTAGCTTCCTAAAGTGTTTCCACTTGTGGTGTTTTTTCTCTCTGGTCCTCAGATGCCTCCGGTCTGTTTTTCTACCTTTCTTGCGGAAGTAGGTGATTTACAAATGTTTTATTTGTCCCTTTTTTTCCGCAGTGATGTCTTCTCCGCGGGATTCAGAAGGCAGGAAAGTGGATTCCAAGAGGAAGCATCTATCCTGCTACCATTGCAGCGCTCTGCTGGAGGACAGTTGTCCCTACACCAGATGTTACAGCTGCCATTAGAGGGTTCTGTCCTCTAGTGAACCTATGTTACAGGATATGTATCAATGGCTTTATTAAGGGAGTCATAGGCCTGCTGGATGAAAAGACTTCCTATGCCTGCCCAGGCCCCTAAGGAGACCTCTGTCCCGGTAGAGAGACTTTCTTGGTCTCCTTAGTTTCTTCCTCCTCGGATGAGGAGGGGCTGACGTCGTGTTTTTCCCCCCTGAAAAGACACAGATATTGCTCAAGTCCATCAGGTCGGGGGACCATGATGTTGACCGTAGGGGGCCTTCCGATCCCGCTAGTCGGGCACCTCGTGTCTTCAAAGCGGATGAGACCCTCCTCTCTGTCATTTTTATAGAGTGGAAAAAACCTGGAAAGGGTCCGGTTTAACAAAGAAGATTAAATCCATGTTCACGATGGCTAAACCCTTGGTGGATTCATGTGGATCCATTCCCAAGGTGGACATGGCTATTGCCAAGTTGACCAAGCGCACTCTGGTTCCTGCAGACGATGGGTCTAGCCTGCAGGACCCCCTTGACAGGAGAGCAGAGTGCACACTAAGACGGGGTCATACGGCAGCTGCGGCTTCTGCTTCCACAGCCATAGCAGCTTCTGAGGTCTCTACGTTCCTCCTTTTTGGCTTAAGCCTTGGGTCGCTGACAATTCCTCAAAATACAGCTTATATGGCCTTTCATTCGAGCCCATCCGTTTGTTTGGTTCAGAGCTGGATAAGATCATGGAGGGCCTTTCAGACAAGAAGGTGAAGAGCCTTTCCCAGCAGTCCTTTCGAGGGCAGGGCAGACAAGACCGCGGTGGTAGGTCTGGCTAGCAAGCAAGGTCTCGAAGTGACTGTAGAGCGCAGCGAAGGGGTTTGAGGCGCTCTTGTGGAGGAGCCAAAGATGGAAAATCCACCTCCTGACTAGGGGCCTCTTCGAGGCTCTTGGTTAATTCCCATTACTCCTGCCGTCCTGCCAGTAAGCTTCCCCATTCCTAAGCTTCATGTACCCGTCGGGGGTCGTCTCTCCCACTTCTGAGAAGAGTGGATCCGAGAGATCTCGGATCCCTGGGTCCTAAACATCATTTTTGAGGGTTATTTAGTCAACCTCACCTCTATTCCTCCGGACAGGTTTGTCAAGACCAACCTTCTACAAGCTGCCAGGCAGGCGATCCTGGAGGCCTACCACGAGGACTACATTTGCAAGGGGATATCCCAATTTAATAATATTGGAGTCAAAAATGAACTAAAATGTTGTGCAAAAAGCAATACATTTTTATTATTCAAATTGGAAAACACTATTGGTACAGACGTTTAAAATCAAGTAAAAACAATACACACAATGCGATACACCACAAATAGGATCATCCATCAAAGTAAGTACAACTGATGGGACCTGGTATGGAACATATAACAAATAAGTAACAAGGTGTGAATAGCACTGAATTGGGGATCAAGCGTGAATATAAGATCCCAAGCTCTCTATATCAAACCCAGATTACACACATAAGTGCATAAAAAATGTGTATCCCCAAGATAAATAAATGTAAGAATCTGGGATTGAAAAGAAAACAAAAAGGCTCTAAAGGTATTAACACAACAATGATAACATAATAAATGTACCAACCAGAAATATATCTCAGTGGTGTCGCCAACACCCGGCCGGGCTGGAGGCTCAGTGGCACCAACCAATGGTCGGTCTGTGGTTCCATGCCTGTCCACAGCTCCTGCGCGGTGCAGGGTTTGTCCCACAAACACACAAGTTTTAAAACAACCTGCTGTCGTTTCCCCCCGGCTGTGCTGCTGTGGGGGGTGCAGGTGTTACGCTGAGCGGATGAGGAGGAGGTAGAGGAGGAGGAAGCCGAGGAGGAGGAGGAAGCCGAGGAGGAGGAGGAGGAGGAAGCCGAGGAGGAGGAGGAGGAGGAGGAGGAAGCCGAGGAGGAGGAGGAGGAGGAAGCTGAGGAGGAGGAGGAGGAGGAAGCCGAGGAGAAGGAGGAGGAGGAAGCCGAGGAGGAGGTAACAGGATACAAAGAGAAATGCCCAGCAATCCTCGGGGGCGGAAGGACATTCGCAAAAATACTATCCGCCTCTGGGCCAGCCGCTACATTTACCCACTGTGTTGTTGGTTATGTGGATGTTGCCACAGATAGCGTTGCGCAGTGCACACCTGATTTTGTCCGCCACTTGGTTGTGCAGGGAAGGGATGGCTCGCCTGCAAAAGTAGCGGCGGCTGGGATACATCTACTGTGGGATAGCCACCACCATAAGGTTTTTAAAACTGTCCACCAGACAGAATGACAGCGTTTCAAAGGACCAGGAAGTTTGAAATAAGGCATTCAGAGCCAGGGGTGGGGGGGACTTCAGAGCCATGGGTGGGGGGACTCCAGAGCCAGGGGTGGGGGACTTCAGAGCCAGGGGTGGGGGACTTCTAGAGCCATGGGTGGGGGACTCTCAGAGCCAGGGGTGGGGGACTTCAGAGCCATGGGTGGGGGACTTAGAGCCATGGGTAGGGGGACTTCTAGAGCCATGGGTAGGGGAGACTTCAGAGCCATGGGTAGGGGGACTTCAGAGCCATGGGTGGGGGGACTTCAGGAGCCAGGGGTGGGGGACTTCAGAGCCAGGGGTGGGGGGACTCAGAGCCATGGGTGGGGGACTTCAGAGCCATGGGTAGGGGGACTTAGAGCCATGGGTGGGGGGACTTCAGAGCCAGGGGTGGGGACTTCAGAGCCATGGGTGGGGGGACTTCAGAGCCATGGGTAGGGGACTTCAGAGCCATGGGTAGGGGGACTTCAGAGCCATGGGTAGGGGGACTTCAGAGCCATGGGTAGGGGGGACTTCAGAGCCATGGGTAGGGGGGAGACTTCAGAGCCATGGGTAGGGGGGGGGACTTCCTCTTTCTTTTTCTCTCCAGTGTTTGGGAGATGGACGGCTGATAGCTGAACACTTCCATGGGATTCGGTGGAGATGCTTGGTGACGATGACAGGTGTGGTGGCGTTGCTGCCACATCCTCTGTTTGCTGGGTGACAGGTGCCACTGTCACTGACTTGGGCTCAAGTTTAGAATGTCTATTTATTATTTTGCTCTATTTTATTTTAAGTCATTCCCTATTCACATATGTTTGAAGGGCAATTCCTACATTTTGCTGCCTTTTGCAGCCCTTTAACCCTTTCCAGGGCTGTTTTACAGCCATTTAAGTCCCCAAAAGTTTGTGTGGGGTGAACTTCAATGGGGTTCGGGGTGAAGTTTGGGTCGAGTTCAGATCCCGAACATCCAGGTGTTCGCTCAACTCTACTTGTAAGCATATATGTTGAAAATAATATCATGATATCAACCAATCCCAACATCATAATAAATAGCCCATTCACTAAGAATTCCAAGTGATATATACATAATTAGCATATATAGCATATAGCTAGGCACCAAAAATACACAATACAAGAATATGTGAAAAATGTGTATAAACATGATCTCAACATAAGAGTGAATCATGATGTAATGATATCAACAGATCCCAACTATTTATTATGTTATTTTGTCTATTATCTATTATTTTCTATTATTTTTTATATTTTATTTTTTACGTTTTATATTTTTTATATATATTTTCATTATTTTTGTATTTGTTGATTTAAATAAATTCAATAAAATTATACATTAAATATTATCTGACCATGATTTGAAAAAAATGGTATATATATTATATCTAACCATGATTACTAGAAATGAATGTCATATTATCAATAATCCCAGTATCACGATAAATAGCCCATTTCAGTACAATAGAAATGTCTAATAGTGTATTCATAACTAACATACGGACCACCGTATAATAAAGCCCAAATAAATAGATTTCAGCAAACAATTCATAGTTATTGACAAAAGAAGAGGATATATCAAAATTAATAAAAAAATAAAATATTGTATTGTCGCCAAAAGAAACCATATAGCCTGCAATGGGGACGGAGAAAAAGAGCACAACATAGGACTGACTGGGCCTAAAACTGTTCTCATCTTCCCCCTCTATATAATAGCAAATGCCATACTCACATCCAAAGTAGAGGTAGTGCCCCCCAGTAATAGTAATGCCCCATTAGTGCCCCCACCAGTAATAGCAGTGCCCCATTAGTGCCCCCACCAGTAACAGTAATGCCCCATTAGTGCCAACCAGTAATGATAATGCCCCATTACTATCCCCAAGTAATAGTAATGCCCCATTACTGCCCCCGCCCAAAAAATAGTAATGCAACATTAGTGCCAACCAGTAACAGTAATGCCCCATTAGTGTGCCCAATAAAAGTAATGCCCCATTGGTGCTCCCAGTAATAT
Organism: Bufotes viridis; assembly: GCA_033119425.1. Lineage (NCBI taxonomy): Eukaryota > Metazoa > Chordata > Amphibia > Anura > Bufonidae > Bufotes > Bufotes viridis. The sequence continues at coordinate 46,641 of JAKVIS010000385.1, forward strand.
TAATGCCCCATTACTGCCCCCGCCCAATAAATAGTAATGCAACATTAGTGCCAACCAGTAACAGTAATGCCCCATTGGTGCTCCCAGTAATATTAATGCCCCATTACTGCCCCCGCCCAATAAATAGTAATGCACCATTAGTGCCAACCAGTAACAGTAATGCCCTATTAGTGCACCCAATAAAAGTAATGCCCCATTGGTGTTCCCAGTAATATTAATGCCCCATTAATGCCCCCCAGAAATAGTAATGCCTCATTAGTTCACCCCCCAGTTATAGTAATGCCCCATTAGTGCCCCCCAGTAATAGTAAAGCCTCATTAGTGTCCCTCAGTAATAGTAATGCCAACATTAGTTCACCTCCCAGAAATAGTACTGCCCCATTAGTGCCCCCCATTAATAGTAAAGCCTCATTAGTGTCCCTCAGTAATAGTAATGCCACCATTAGTTCACCTCCCAGAAATAGTAATGCCTCATTAGTGCCCCCTAGTAATAGTAAAGACTCATTAGTGCACTCCCCAGTAATAGTAATGCCCCATTAGTGCTCCCCAGTAATAATAATGCCCCATTAATATCCCCAAGTAATAGTAATGCCCCATTAGTGCCCCCCTTTAATAATAATGGACCATTAGTGCCCATCAATAACAGTAATGCACCATTAGTGCCCCCAGTAATAATAATGCCCAATTAGTGCCCACTAGTAACAGTAGAGTCAGTCCCATTAGTGCCCCCAGTAATAGTAATGCCCCATTAGTGCCCCACAGTAATAGTAATGCCCTCCCCCAGTATAGGTAATGCTTCCAGTATTACCCCTCCAGAAATAGTAATGCCAATTAGTGCCCACCCATGAATAGTAAAGCCTCATTTGTGCCCCCCAGTAATAGTAATGCCACATTAGTGCCCCCTGTACTAGTAATGCCCCCATTAGTGCCCCCAGTAATGGTAATGCCCCATTAGTGCCACACATTAACAGTAACGCACCACTACTGCCCACCAGTAACAGTAATGCCCCATTAGTGCCCTCCAGTAATAGAAATGCACCATTATTGCACCTCAGTAATAGTAATGCCCCTAGTGAATAGCAATGCACCATCATTAGTGCCTCCAGTAACAGTAATGCCCCCATTAGTGCCCCCAGTAATAGTAATGCCCCATTAGTGCCCCCAGTAATAGTAATGCCCCATTAGTGCCCCCAGTAATAGTAATGCCCCATTAGTGCACCTCCAGTAATAGTAATGCCGCTATTAGTGCCCCCAGTAATAGTAATGCCCCATTAGTGCCCCTAGTAATAGTAATGCCCCATTAGTGCCCCCAGTAATAGTAATGCCCCATTAGTGCTCCCCAGTAATAGTAATGCCCCATTAGTATCCCCAAGTAATAGTAATGCCCCATTAGTGCCCCCCTTTAATAATAATGGACTATTAGTGCCCACCAATAACAGTAATGCACCATTAGTGCCCCCAGTAATAATAATGCCCAACTAGTGCCCACCAGTAACAGTAGAGTCCCATTAGTGCCCCCAGTAATATTAATGCCCCATTAATGCCCCCCAGAAATAGTAATGCCTCATTAGTTCACCCCCCAGTTATAGTAATGCCCCATTAGTGCCCCCCAGTAATAGTAATGCCTCATTAGTGTCCCTCAGTAATAGTAATGCCACCATTAGTTCACCTCCCAGAAATAGTAATGCCCAATAATGCCCACCAGTAATAGTAATGCCTCATTAGTGCCCCCTAGTAATAGTAATGCCCCCATTAGTGCACTCCCAGTAATAGTAATGCCCCATTAGTGCCCCCAGTAATAGTAATGCCCCATTAGTGTCCCCAAGTAATAGTAATGCCCCATTAGTGCCCCCAGTAATAGTAATGCCCCATTAGTGCCCATCAATAACAGTAATGCCCCATTAGTGCCCCCAGTAATAATAATGCCCAATTAGTGCCCACTAGTAACAGTAGATGTCCCCATTAGTGCCCCCAGTAATAGTAATGCCCCATTAGTGCCCCCAGTAATAGTAATGCCTCCATTAGTGTCCCCAGTAATAGTAATGCCCCATTAGTGCCCCCAGTGATAGTAATGCCCCCATTAGTGCCCCCTAGTAATAGTAATGCCCCATTAGTGCCCCCAGTAATAGTAATGCCCCCATTAGTGCCCCCAGTAATAGTAATGCCCCATTAGTGCCCCAGTAATAGTAATGCCCCATTAGTGCCCCCCCAGTAATAGGTAATGCCTCCATTAGTGCCCTCCAGTAATAGTAATGCCACATTAGTGCCCACCCAGTAATAGTAATGCCCTCATTAGTGCCCCCAGTAATAGTAATGCCCCATTAGTGCCCCCAGTACTAGTAATGCCCCCATTAGTGCCCCCAGTAATAGTAATGCCCCATTAGTGCCACCCAGTAATAGTAATGCCCCATTAGTGCCCCCAGTAACAGTAATGCCCCATTAGTGCCCTCCAGTAATAGTAATGCCCCATTAGTGCCCACCAAGTAATAGTAATGCCCCATTAGTGCCCCTCAGTAATAGTAATGCCCCCAGTGAATAGTAATGCCCCCATTAGTGCCCTCCAGTAACAGTAATGCCCCATTAGTGCCCCCCAGTAATAGTAATGCCCCATTAGTGCCCCCAGTAATAGTAATGCCCCATTAGTGCCCCCAGTAATAGTAATGCCACCATTAGTGCCCTACCAGTAATAGTAATGCCCCATTAGTGCCCCCAGTAATAGTAATGCCCCATTAGTGCCCCCAGTAATAGTAATGCCTCATTAGTGCCCCCAGTAATAGTAATGCCCCATTAGTGCCTCCCAGTAATAGTAATGCCCCATTAGTGCCCCCAGTAATAGTAATGCCCCATTAGTGCCCCCAGTAATAGTAATGCCCCATTAGTGCCCCCAGTAATAGTAATGCCCCCATTAGTGCCCACCAGTAACAGTAATGCCCCATTAGTGCCCCCAGTAATAGTAATGCCCAACTAGTGCCCCCAGTAACAGTAGATGCCCCATTAGTGCCCCCAGTAATAGTAATGCCCCATTAGTGCCCCACAGTAATAGTAATGCCCTCATTAGTGTCCCCAGTAATAGTAATGCCCCCATTAGTGCCCCCAGTAATAGTAATGCCCCCATTAGTGCCCCTAGTAATAGTAATGCCCCATTAGTGCCCCCAGAAATAGTAATGCCCCAATAGTGCCCGCAGTAATAGTAATGCCCCATTAGTGCCCCAGTCATAGTAATGCCCCATTAGTGCCCCCTCCCCAGTAATAGTAATGCTCCCATTAGTGCCCTCCAGTAATAGTAATGCCCAATTAGTGCCCACCCATTAATAGTAAAGCCTCATTAGTGCCCCCAGTAATAGTAATGTTACATTATTGCACCCCCCGTACTAGTAATGCCCCCATTAGTGCCCCCAGTAATGGTAATGCCCCATTAGTGCCACACATTAACAGTAACGCACCACTACTGCCCACTAGTAACAGTAATGCCCCATTAGTGCCCTCCAGTAATAGAAATGCACCATTATTGCACCTCAGTAATAGTAATGCCCCCAGGAATAGCAATGCACCATCATTGCCCCTCCAGTAACAGTAATGCCCCATTAATGCCACCCCAGTAATAGTAATGCCCCAGGAGTGCCCCCAGTAATAGTAATGCCCTATTAGGGCCCCCAGTAATAGTAATGCCACCATTAGTTCACCTACCAGTAATAGTAATGTCACCATTAGTTCACCTCCCAGTAATAGTAATGCCGTATTAATGCCCCCCAGTAATAGTAATGCCTAATTAGTGCCCCGTAGTAATAGTAATGCCCCATTAGTGCACTCCCCAGTAATAGTAATGCCCCATTAGTGCTCCCCAGTAATAATAATGCCCCATTACTATCACCAAGTAATAGTAATGCCCCATTAGTGCCCAAGTAATTGTAATGCCCCATTAGTGCCCCCCTTTAATAATAATGGACTATTAGTGCCCACCAATGACAGTAATGCACCATTAGTGCCCCAGTAACAGTAGAGTCCCATTAGTGCCCCCAGTAATAGTAATGCCCCATTAGTGTCCCCCCGTATTAATAATATCCCATTAGCACCCCCAGTGATAGTAATGCTCCCCATTAATGCCCCCTAGTAATATAAATGCCCCATTAGTACCCCTCTGAAATAGTAATGCCCCAATAGTCCCGACAATAATAGTAATGCCCCATTAATGCCCCTCAGTAATGCCCTATTAGTGCCCCCCCCCCAGTATAGGTAATGCTTCCAGTATTACCCCTCCAGAAATAGTAATGCCAATTAGTGCCCACCCATTAATAGTAAAGCCTCATTTGTGCCCCCCAGTAATATTAATGTTCCAATATTGAACCCCCAGTACTAGTAATGCCCCCATTAGTGCCCCCAGTAATGGTAATGCCCCATTAGTGCCCCCAGTAATAGTAATGCCCCATTAGTGCCACACATTAACAGTAACGCACCACTACTGCCCATCAGTAACAGTAATGCCCCATTAGTGCCCTCCAGTAATAGTAATGCCCCATTAGTGCCCACCAAGTCATAGAAATGCACCATTTTTTGCCCTCAGTAATAGTAATGCCCCCAGGAATAGCAATGCACCATCATTGCCCCTCAGTAAAAGTAATGCAATTAGTAATATTAATGACCCCAGTAGTGTCCCCCAGTAATAGTACTGTGCCCCAATAGTGCCCCCCTAGTAATAGAAATGCCCCTTTCGTGCCCCACAGTAATAGTAATGCCACATTAGTGCCCACCAAGTGATAGAAATGCACCATTATTTCCCCTCAGTAATAGTAATGCCCCCAGGAATAGCAATGCACCATCATTGCCCCTCCAGTAACAGTAATGCTCTATTAATGCCACCCCAGTAATAGTAATGCCCCATTAATGCCCCCCAGTAATAGTAATGCCCCATTAGTGCCCACCAAGTAATAGTAATGACCCATTATCACCCCAGTAGTAGTAAAGCCCCAGTAGTTGCAACTAGTAATAATAATGCCCCATCAGTACCCTCCATTAATAGTAATGCTCCCCCTTAGTGCCCCTCAGTAAAAGTAATGCAATTAGTAATATTAATGACCCCAGTAGTGTCCCCCAGTAATAGTACTGTGCCCCAATAGTGCCCCCCTAGTAATAGAAATGCCCCTTTCGTTCCCCACAGTAATAGTAATGCCCCATTAGTCCCTTCAATAATAGTAATGCCCCATAAGTGCCCCTCAGCAATAGTAATGCTTCATTTGTGCCTCCCAGTAATAGAAATGCCCCCAGTAATAGTGATGCCTCATTAGTGCCCCCTATTATTAGTAATGCCACATTAGATCGCCAAGTAATAGTAAGCCCCAATAGTGCCCCCCAGTAATAGTAATGCCCCATTGGAACCCCCCAGTAATAGTAATGCCCCATTAGTGCCCTCCCCACATTAATATTAATGCCCCATTAGTGTCCCCAGTAAGAGTAATTCCCCATTACTGCCCCCCAGTAATAGTAATGCCCTATTAGTGCCCCTCCGTAATAGTAATGCCCCATTTGTGCCCCAAGTAATAGTAATCCCTAATTAGTGCCCCCCAGTAAAAGTATTGCCACAGTAGTGCCCACCATTAAAATTATTGCCACATTACTGCCCCCAGTAATTATAATGTCCAATTAGTACCCCCAGTAATAGTAATGCTCCCCACTAGTGCCCCCAGTAATAGAAGTACCCCATTAGTGCCCCCAGTAATAGTAATGCCCAATTAGTGCCCTGTAGTGTAGTAATAGTAATGCCTCATTAGTGTCCCCCAGTAATAGTAATGCCCCATTAGTGCCCCCCCAGTAATAGTAATGCCCAATTAGTGCCCCGTAGTGGAGTAATAGTAATGCCTCACTAGTGTCCCCCAGTAATAGTCATGCCTCATTAGTGCCCCCCTCCCCCCCCAGAAATAGTAATGTACCATTATTGCCCTCCAGTAATAGAAGTGCCCCATTCGTGTCCTCCATTAATAGTAATGCACCATTAGTGCCCACCAGTAACAGCAATCCCCATTAGTGCTCCCAGTAAAAGTAATGGCCCTTTTCACCCCAAGTAATAGTAATGCTCCATTAGTGTCCCTCAGAAATAGTAATGACCAATTAGCGCCCCCCAGAAATAGTAATGCCCCCAGTAGTGCCCCCAGTAATAGCAATGCACCATGAGGTCCACCCAGTAATAGTAATGCCCCATTAGTGCCCCCCCAGTAATAGTAATGCCCCATTAGTGCCTCTAGTAATAGAAATGCCCCATTAGTGCTCTCAGTAATTGTAATTCCCCATTAGTGCACCCTCCAGTAATAGTAATGCCCCATTAGTGCACCCCAGTAATATTAATGCCCCCTATTAATAGAAAAAGCCCATTGGTGCCCCCCAGTGATAGTAATGCCCCATTAGTGCCCCAAGTAATAAAGAAAAATGAAGTCCAGCTCCTTCTTGCGGATAAAAAATCTTCAATCTTTATTTCATGTCTCCAGTATAAAAACTTGACAAAGAGGTATACATATTCGTCTACGCGTTTCGGACCATATCACATCAAGGTCCTTACTCATGACAAAATTATAAAACACTGGACAGATGTTTATGGGGAAAGAGGAAAACGCCACTTCCTTACCCACAATTCCTTGCATCACAAATCCGTGTGCACCAGCTTAATTACAACCCCTGTTACTCATACACCCCCATAGTGCTAACACATATACTATAGTCGCACTAAAAGACATATGAATGCAGACTTGAACTCTCAATATTATTACATCAAACTTATATCAGAGATTATCACATGTATGAGTTAATATTGTAGAATTAGATCCTGTCTGATATTTAAACCTGCCGGTTGCCTCGTCTCCAATTGAAGAATCCAATATGCTTCTCTATTAAGCAACTTGCGTCTCCGATCACCACCACGTGGGGGCAGCACCACTCGTTCTATGGCCTGCACACGCAAACATGACGAATCACCAGCATGGACTAGCGCGCAGTGCAGACTTACCGCCGACACGTTGCGCTTTCTATAGTGCGGTTTGTCAGAAAGATGCTTGCGAATGCGAACCTTAATTGAATTTGTGGTGCAGCCCACATATTGTATTTTACAAATATCGCATGTAAAAAGGTAAATCGCGTATTTTGTGTTGCAGTTGTGGTAAGGTGCAAGGTACTGTGGTCGACGGGAGGTACGTGTCACCGAGGTTCCTGGCCTCGGTGAGGTAAGAGCCGGGTTTTCGTGTGTCAGCAGCAGCTAGTGCTGTTTGACACCTTGTTTTTAGTTTGGCTGCAAAGACAATCCGGGCCGGCTCTTACTGGGAGTAGGCAAAGAGTTGGGTGGGTGCCTACTCCCCACGGTCCAGGCCGGACTTTATCCGGGACTTTAAAAGGCAGCCTCCTCAGCAGCTGAGGGTGTGATTGTCCTGGAGCTGCTGTTAGGCTGTGGAATCATTTGCGTTTGGGAGTGCTGATCCATTCTATGCTATGTGGAGTTCTCTGGGCTGGAAGCAAGACCCCAGCAGGGAGGAGTGCAGACGGCCTGAAAGTCTGAGGTGGCTTGTCCTGCGGCTGGGCTGACAGCCAGGTGCGAACCTGCACCTAAAACCTCCCAGGTGATTGTAACCTGCATTGGACTGTTTGGTTTTGCATCACGTTTTTCTGCTGTGTGTGAATTAACACCAAGAGACTGTTCACTGTTTGTTTTGTGCAAGTGTGAATAAAACACTGTTTTCTGCACTTTCTGGACTCCCTTTTGCCTCTGTACTGCACCCGCACCGCTATCTACCTGAGCGACTCCCCACACAGTTCACATATGAGCAGAACTTGTAAACTTTGTTATTCACAGTAGAGGTAAAAGTTCTTGACTGTGTCATATACGTACAACAAATACATCTGCTGCGCCCGCACCGATAGCTGCCCGCACCGATAACTCCCCGGATTGTTGAGCCACGTATGCTGTGTGTTTTTGTTACTTTGAAAAAGACTGGGGCTGAGGACGTTTCCCACTGTGCATGCGCGGCGAGCTACGCACCTGACACCCTGGGACACAACGGGAGACCATTCACTGTCCATATGCAAGACTGGCAAGTATTTTTTGACAATCCTGCGTAGAGAACATTAGAGACTTTGGATTTTTTAGTTTTTTGATTTTCTTTACCGATGATATGAGATCGTTTCTCTCCATAGATGACACTAATCTCTTCGATCTTCCAATGTTCTCCACGCGGTATTTTCGTTGAAACAGTCTTTTCTCTATGTTTTCAGCTTCCTCTAAAAACATGTTTTGGTCCGAACAATTTCTTTTTGCCCTAATTAATTCTCCTTTCGGAATATTATCGAGTACATGAGGGGTGACATGAATTTGCTAATAGAATAGTATTCCCTGCTGTCTCTTTTCTGTAGGTGTTGGTGACCACTCGCCCTTTTTCCGTGTCTGCCATCAAACATAGGTCCAAAAAATTGATGGTTAATTTATCAAAATGGACCTGAAATTGGATGGATGCATGCATGAGTTTATGTATGTCACAAAGGGCGGTATGGCCGCCACATCCCCAGACCAGACTAGCAGCAGGTCATCTATGTACCGACCATACCCCCCGATGTTATACACACATGGGCGTGTCGATGAGGAGAAAGTGTCTCTCCCACCATGCCATAAATATATTGGCTATGGAGGGAGAGAACTTGGCCCCCATCGACACGCCCGACACCTGACGGTAATACTCCCCATCAGAGAGGAAAAAACCCCTTCCATGAACTCCGGTAACAGTGGCGTGTGCGTGCTGTAGATGTTCAGAAGCACCGTCATGTGGAATGCTGGTACACAGCGACTATAGTATATGTGTTAGCACTATGGGGGTGTGTGAGTAACAGGGGTTGTAATAAAGCTGGTGCACACGGATTTGTGATGCAAGGAATTGTGGGTAAGGAAGTGGCTTTTTCCTCTTTCCCCATAAACATCTGTCCAGTGTTTTATAATTTTATCATGAGTAAGGACCTTGATGTGATATGGTCCGAAACACGTAGACGAATATGTATACCTTTTTGTCAAGTTTTTATACTGGAGACATGAAATAAAGATTGAAGATTTTTTATCCGCAAGAAGGAGCTGGACTTCATTTTTCTCTTTGCATTGGGATCGGTTGGTCTGTGATCCGTGTCCGTGCACCGACCTTGTGGACTTTAAACAGGTGAGAGCTGCTCAAAATGAAGTAATAGTAATGCCCCATTACTGCCCCTCAGTAATAGTAATGCCCCATTACTGCCCCTCAGTAATAGTAATGCCCCATTAGTGCCTCCCAGTAATAGTAATGCCCCATTACTGCCCCTCAGTAATAGTAATGCCCCATTACTGCCCCTCAGTAATAGTAATGCCCCATTACTGCCCCTCAGTAATAGTAATGCCCCATTACTGCCCCTCAGTAATAGTAATGCCCCATTACTGCCTCCTCAGTAATAGTAATGCCCCATTAGTGCCTCCCAGTAATAGTAATGCCCCATTACTGCCCCTCAGTAATAGTAATGCCCCATTACTGCCCTCAGTAATAGTAATGCCCCATTAGTGCACCTCAGTAATAGTAATGCCCCATTACTGCCCCTCAGTAATAGTAGTGCCCCATTACTGCCCCTCAGTAATAGTAATGCCCCATTAGTGCCTCCCAGTAATAGTAATGCCCCATTACTGCCCCTCAGTAATAGTAATGCCCCATTACTGCCCTCAGTAATAATAATGCCCCCATTAGTGCCCTCAGTAATAGTAATGCCCCCATTAGTGCCCCTCAGTAATAGTAATGCCCCATTAGTGCCTCCAGTAATAGTAATGCCCCATTACTGCCCCTCAGTAATAGTAATGCCCCATTACTGCCCCTCAGTAATAATAATGTCCCATTAGTGCCACAAGTAATAGTAATTCCCCATTAGTGCCCCCAGTAATAGTAATGCCCCATTAGTGCCTCCCAGTAATAGTAATGCCCCATTACTGCCTCTCAGTAATAGTAATGCCCCATTACTGCCCCTCAGTAATAGCTAATGCCCCATTACTGCCCCTCAGTAATAGTAATGCCCCCATTAGTGCCTCCAGTAATAGTAATGCCCCATTAGTGCCCCTCAGTAATAGTAATGCCCCATTACTGCCCCTCAGTAATAGTAATGCCCCATTACTGCCCCTCAGTAATAGTAATGCCCCATTACTGCCCCTCAGTAATAGTAATGCCCCATTACTGCCCCTCAGTAATAGTAATGCCCCATTAGTGCCCCAGTAATAGTAATGCCCCCATTAGTGCCCCTCAGTAATAGTAATGCCCCATTAGTGCCCCTCAGTAATAGTAATGCCCCATTAGTGCCCCTCAGTAATAGTAATGCCCCATTAGTGCCCCTCAGTAATAGTAATGCCCCATTAGTGCCTCCCAGTAATAGTAATGCCCCATTAGTGCCCTCAGTAATAGTAATGCCCCCATTAGTGCCCCTCAGTAATAGTAATGTCCCATTAGTGCCACAAGTAATAGTAATGCCCCATTAGTGCCCCAGTAATAGTAATGCCCCATTAGTGCCTCCCAGTAATAGTAATGCCCCATTACTGCCCCTCAGTAATAGTAATGCCCCATTACTGCCCCTCAGTAATAGTAATGCCCCATTACTGCCCTCAGTAATAGTAATGCCCCATTAGTGCCTCCCAGTAATAGTAATGCCCCATTACTGCCCCCAGTAATAGTAATGCCCCATTAGTGCCCCTCAGTAATAGTAATGCCCCATTAGTGCCCTCAGTAATAGTAATGCCCCATTACTGCCCCTCAGTAATAGTAATGCCCCATTAGTGCCCCTCAGTAATAGTAATGCCCCCATTAGTGCCCCTCAGTAATAGTAATGCCCCATTACTGCCCCTCAGTAATAGTAATGCCCCATTACTGCCCCTCAGTAATAGTGAATGCCCCATTAGCTGCCCCTCAGTAATAGTAATGCCCCATTACTGCCCCTCAGTAATAGTAATGCCCCATTACTGCCCCTCAGTAATAGTAATGCCCCATTAGTGCCTCCCAGTAATAGTAATGCCCCATTACTGCCCCTCAGTAATAGTAATGCCCCATTACTGCCCCTCAGTAATAATAATGTCCCATTAGCTGCCACTAAGTAATAGTAATGCCCCTCATTAGTGCCCTCCAGTAATAGTAATGCCCCATTAGTTGCCTCCCAGTAATAGTAATGCCCCATTACTGCCCCTCAGTAATAGTAATGCCCCATTACTGCCCCTCAGTAATAGTAATGCCCCATTAGTGCCTCCAGTAATAGTAATGCCCCATTAGTGCCCCCAGTAATAGTAATGCCCCATTAGTGCCTCTCAGTAATAGTAATGCCCCATTACTGCCCCTCAGTAATAGTAATGCCCCATTACTGCCCCTCAGTAATAGTAATGCCCCATTACTGCCCCTCAGTAATAGTAATGCCCCATTAGTGCCTCCCAGTAATAGTATGTACCATTACTGCCCTCAGTAATAGTAATGCCCCATTACTGCCCCTCAGTAATAGTAATGCCCCATTACTGCCCCTCAGTAATAGTAATGCCCCATTACTGCCCCTCAGTAATAGTAATGCCCCATTACTGCCCTCAGTAATAGTATATGCCCCATTAGTGCCTCCCAGTAATAGTAATGCCCCATTACTGCCCCTCAGTAATAGTAATGCCCCATTACTGCCCCTCAGTAATAGTAATGCCCCATTACTGCCCCTCAGTAATAGTAATGCCCCATTACTGCCCTCAGTAATAGTAATGCCCCATTAGTGCCTCCCAGTAATAGTAATGCCCCATTACTGCCCCTCAGTAATAGTAATGCCCCCATTACTGCCCCTCAGTAATAATAATGTCCCATTAGTGCCACCAGTAATAGTAATTCCCCATTAGTGCCCCCAGTAATAGTAATGCCCCATTAGTGCCTCCCAGTAATAGTAATGCCCCATTACGTGCCCTCAGTAATAGTAATGCCCCATTACTGCCCCTCAGTAATAGTAATGCCCCATTACTGCCCCTCAGTAATAGTAATGCCCCATTAGTGCCTCCCAGTAATAGTAATGCCCCATTACTGCCCCTCAGTAATAGTAATGCCCCATTACTGCCCCTCAGTAATAGTAATGCCCCATTACTGCCCCTCAGTAATAGTAATGCCCCATTACTGCCCCTCAGTAATAGTAATGCCCCATTACTGCCCCTCAGTAATAGTAATGCCCCATTAGTGCCTCCCAGTAATAGTAATGCCCCATTACTGCCCCTCAGTAATAGTAATGCCCCATTACTGCCCCTCAGTAATAATAATGTCCCATTAGTGCCACAAGTAATAGTAATTCCCCATTAGTGCCCCCAGTAATAGTAATGCCCCATTAGTGCCTCCCAGTAATAGTAATGCCCCATTACTGCCCCTCAGTAATAGTAATGCCCCATTACTGCCCCTCAGTAATAGTAATGCCCCATTACTGCCCCTCAGTAATAGTAATGCCCCATTAGTGCCTCCCAGTAATAGTAATGCCCCATTACTGCCCCTCAGTAATAGTAATGCCCCATTACTGCCCCTCAGTAATAGTAATGCCCCATTACTGCCCCTCAGTAATAGTAATGCCCCATTACTGCCCCTCAGTAATAATAATGTCCCATTAGTGCCACAAGTAATAGTAATTCCCCATTAGTGCCCCTCAGTAATAGTAATGCCAACATTAGTGTAGAGGAGTGAGGCACCAAACTGTACAGCATGAGGAGGAGTGAGGCACGGGACTGTACAGCAGGGGGAGGAGTGAGGCACAGGGCTGTACAGCAGGAGGAGGAGTGAGGCACAGGGCTGTACAGCAGGAGGAGGAGTGAGGCACGGGGCTGTACAGCAGGGGGAGGAGTGAGGCACAGGGCTGTACATCAGGGGGAGGAGTGAGGCACGCTGTACAGCAGGGGAGGTGTGAGGCACAGGGCTGTACAGCAGGAGGAGGAGTGAGGCACGGGGCTGTACAGCAGGGGGAGGAGTGAGGCACGGGGCTGTACAGCAGGAGGAGGAGTGAGGCACGGCTGTACAGCAGGGAGGTGTGAGGCACGGGGCTGTACAGCAGGGGAGGAGTGAGGCACGGGGCTGTACAGCAGGGGGAGGAATGAGGCACGTGGCTGTACAGCAGGGAGAGGTGTGAGGCACGGGGCTGTACAGCAGGAGGAGGAGTGAGGCACGCTGTACAGCAGGGGAGGTGTGAGGCACGGGGCTGTACAGCAGGGGGAGGTGTGAGGCACGGGGCTGTACAGCAGGGGGAGGTGTGAGGCACGGGGCTGTACAGAAGGGAGAGGTTTGAGGCACGGGGCTGTACAGCAGGGGGAGGAATGAGGCATGGGGCTGTACAGCAGGGGAGGTGTGAGGCACGGGGCTGTACAGAAGGGAGAGGTTTGAGGCACGGGGCTCTACAGCAGGGAGAGGTGTGAGGCACGGGGCTGTACAGCAGGGAGAGGTGTGAGGCACGGGGCTGTACAGCAGGGAGAGGTATTAGGAACGGGGCTGTACAGCATGGGGATGTGTGAGGCACGGGGCTGTAGAGCAGGGGGAGGAGTGAGGCACCAAACTGTACAGCATGAGGAGGAGTGAGGCACGGGACTGTACAGCAGGGGGAGGAGTGAGGCACAGGGCTGTACAGCAGGAGGAGGAGTGAGGCACAGGGCTGTACAGCAGGAGGAGGTGTGAGGCACGCTGTACAGCAGGGGAGGTGTGAGGCACGGGGCTGTACAGCAGGAGGAGGAGTGAGGCACGCTGTACAGCAGGGGAGGTGTGAGGCACAGGGCTGTACAGCAGGAGGAGGAGTGAGGCACGGGGCTGTACAGCAGGGGGAGGAGTGAGGCACAGGGCTGTACAGCAGGGGAGGTGTGAGGCACGCTGTACAGCAGGGGAGGTGTGAGGCACGGGGCTGTACAGCAGGGGAGGAGTGAGGCACGGGGCTGTACAGCAGGGGGAGGAATGAGGCACGTGGCTGTACAGCAGGGAGAGGTGTGAGGCACGGGGCTGTACAGCAGGGGAGGTGTGAGGCACGCTGTACAGCAGGGGAGGTGTGAGGCACGGGGCTGTACAGCAGGGGGAGGTGTGAGGCACGGGCTGTACAGCAGGAGGAAGAGTGAGGCACGGGGCTGTACAGCAGGGAGAGGTGTGAGGCACGGGGCTGTACAGCAGGGGAGGAATGAGGCACGGGGCTGTACAGCAGGGGGAGGTGTGAGGCACGGGGCTGTACAGCAGGGAGAGGTGTGAGGCACGGGGCTGTACAGCAGGGAGAGGTGTGAGGCACGGGGCTGTACAGCAGGGAGAGGTGTGAGGCACGGGGCTGTACAGCAGGAGAGGTGTGAGGCACGGGGCTGTACAGCAGGGGGAGGTGTGAGGCACGGGCTGTACGAGCAGGGAGAGGTGTGAGGCACCGGGCTGTACAGCAGGAGGAGGAGTGAGGCACGGGACTGTACAGCAGGGGAGGAGTGAGGCACAGGGCTGTACAGCAGGAGGAGGAGTGAGGCACAGGGCTGTACAGCAGGAGGAGGAGTGAGGCACGGGGCTGTACAGCAGGGGGAGGTGTGAGGCACGGGGCTGTACAGCAGGAGGAGGAGTGAGGCACGGGGCTGTACAGCAGGGAGAGGTGTGAGGCACGGGGCTGTACAGCAGGAGGAGGAGTGAGGCACGGGCTGTACAGCAGGGGAGGTGTGAGGCACGGGGCTGTACAGCAGGAGGAGGAGTGAGGCACGGGGCTGTACAGCAGGGGAGGTGTGAGGCACGGGGCTGTACAGCAGGGGAGGTGTGAGGCACGGGGCTGTACAGCAGGGAGAGGTGTGAGGCACGGGGCTGTACAGCAGGGAGAGGTGTGAGGCACGGGGCTGTACAGCAGGGGAGAGGTGTGAGGCACGGGGCTGTACAGCAGGGAGAGGTGTGAGGCACGGGGCTGTACAGCAGGGGGAGGTGTGAGGCACGGGGCTGTACAGCAGGGAGAGGTGTGAGGCACGGGGCTGTACAGCAGGGGAGGTGTGAGGCACGGGGCTGTACAGCAGGGAGAGGTGTGAGGCACGGGGCTGTACAGCAGGGAGAGGTGTGAGGCACGGGGCTGTACAGCAGGGGGATGTGTGAGGCACGGGGCTGTACAGCAGGGGGAGGTGTGAGGCACGGGGCTGTACAGCAGGGGAGGTGTGAGGCACGGGACTGTACAGCAGGGGGAGGTGTGAGGCACGGGGCTGTACAGCAGGGGGAGGTGTGAGGCACGGGGCTGTACAGCAGGGGAGGTGTGAGGCACGGGGCTGTACAGCAGGGGAGGTGTGAGGCACGGGGCTGTACAGCAGGGGGAGGTGTGAGGCACGGGGCTGTACAGCAGGGGAGGTGTGAGGCACGGGGCTGTACAGCAGGGAGGAGGTGTGAGGCACGGGGCTGTACAGCAGGGAGAGGAGTGAGGCACGGGGCTGTACAGCAGGAGAGGTGTGAGGCACGGGGCTGTACAGCAGGGGAGGAGTGAGGCACGGGCTGTACAGCAGGGAGAGGTGTGAGGCACGGGCTGTACAGCAGGGGAGGTGTGAGGCACGGGGCTGTACAGCAGGAGGAGGTGTGAGGCACGGGGCTGTACAGCAGGGGAGGAGTGAGGCACGGGCTGTACAGCAGGGAGAGGTGTGAGGCACGGGGCTGTACAGCAGGGGAGGTGTGAGGCACGGGGCTGTACAGCAGGGAGAGGTGTGAGGCACGGGGCTGTACAGCAGGGGAGGTGTGAGGCACGGGGCTGTACAGCAGGGGAGGTGTGAGGCACGGGGCTGTACAGCAGGGAGAGGTGTGAGGCACGGGGCTGTACAGCAGGGGAGGTGTGAGGCACGGGGCTGTACAGCAGGAGGAGGTGTGAGGCACGGGGCTGTACAGCAGGGGAGGTGTGAGGCACGGGGCTGTACAGCAGGGAGAGGTGTGAGGCACGGGGCTGTACAGCAGGGAGGTGTGAGGCACGGGGCTGTACAGCAGGAGGAGAGTGTGAGGCACGGGGCTGTACAGCAGGGAGAGGTGTGAGGCACGGGGCTGTACAGCAGGGAGAGGTGTGAGGCACGGGGCTGTACAGCAGGGAGAGGTGTGAGGCACGGGGCTGTACAGCAGGGGAGGTGTGAGGCACGGGGCTGTACAGCAGGGGAGGTGTGAGGCACGGGGCTGTACAGCAGGAGGAGGAGTGAGGCACGGGGCTGTACAGCAGGGGAGGTGTGAGGCACGGGGCTGTACAGCAGGGAGGAGGTGTGAGGCACGGGGCTGTACAGCAGGGGAGGTGTGAGGCACGGGCTGTACAGCAGGGAGGTGTGAGGCACGGGGCTGTACAGCAGGAGGAGGAGTGAGGCACGGGGCTGTACAGCAGGAGGAGGAGTGAGGCACGGGGCTGTACAGCAGGGAGAGGTGTGAGGCACGGGGCTGTACAGCAGGGAGAGGTGTGAGGCACGGGGCTGTACAGCAGGGGAGGTGTGAGGCACGGGGCTGTACAGCAGGGAGAGTGTGAGGCACAGGGCTGTACAGCAGGGAGAGGTGTGAGGCACGGGCTGTACAGCAGGAGTGTGAGCACGGGGCTGTAGAGCAGGGAGGAGTGAGGCACGGGGCTGTACAGCAGGAGGAGGTGTGAGGCACGGGGCTGTACAGCAGGGAGAGTAGTGAGGCACGGGGCTGTACAGCAGGAGAGAGGTGTGAGGCACGGGGCTGTACAGCAGGGGAGGTGTGAGGCACGGGGCTGTACAGCAGGGGAGGTGTGAGGCACGGGGCTGTACAGCAGGAGGAGGTGAGGCACGGGGCTGTACAGCAGGGAGAGGTGTGAGGCACGGGGCTGTACAGCAGGGGAGGTGTGAGGCACGGGGCTGTACAGCAGGGGAGGAGTGAGGCACGGGCTGTACAGCAGGAGGAGGAGTGAGGCACAGGGCTGTACAGCAGGGAGGAGGTGTGAGGCACGGGGCTGTACAGCAGGGAGAGGTGTGAGGCACGGGGCTGTACAGCAGGGAGAGGTGTGAGGCACGGGGCTGTACAGCAGGGGAGGAGTGAGGCACGGGGCTGTACAGCAGGGGGAGGTGTGAGGCACGGGGCTGTACAGCAGGGAGAGGTGTGAGGCACGGGGCTGTACAGCAGGGAGAGGTGTGAGGCACGGGGCTGTACAGCAGGGGAGGTGTGAGGCACGGGGCTGTACAGCAGGGGAGGTGTGAGGCACGGGGCTGTACAGCAGGGAGGAGGTGTGAGGCACGGGGCTGTACAGCAGGGAGAGGTGTGAGGCACGGGCTGTACAGCAGGGAGAGGTGTGAGGCACGGGGCTGTACAGCAGGGAGAGGTGTGAGGCACGGGCTGTACAGCAGGGAGAGGTGTGAGGCACGGGGCTGTACAGCAGGGGAGGTGTGAGGCACGGGGCTGTACAGCAGGGAGAGGTGTGAGGCACGGGGCTGTACAGCAGGGAGAGGTGTGAGGCACGGGGCTGTACAGCAGGGGAGGTGTGAGGCACGGGCTGTACAGCAGGGGAGGTGTGAGGCACGGGGCTGTACAGCAGGGAGGAGGAGTGAGGCACGGGGCTGTACAGCAGGGAGAGGTGTGAGGCACGGGGCTGTACAGCAGGGGGAGGAGTGAGGCACGGGGCTGTACAGCAGGGGAGGTGTGAGGCACGGGGCTGTACAGCAGGGGGAGGTGTGAGGCACGGGGCTGTACAGCAGGGAGAGGTGTGAGGCACGGGGCTGTACAGCAGGGAGAGGTGTGAGGCACGGGGCTGTACAGCAGGGGAGGTGTGAGGCACAGGGCTGTACAGCAGGGAGAGTGTGAGGCACGGGGCTGTACAGCAGGGGAGGTGTGAGGCACGGGGCTGTACAGCAGGGGAGGAGTGAGGCACGGGGCTGTACAGCAGGGGAGGTGTGAGGCACGGGGCTGTACAGCAGGAGAGGTGTGAGGCACGGGGCTGTACAGCAGGGGAGAGTGTGAGGCACGGGGCTGTACAGCAGGAGGAGGTGTGAGGCACGGGGCTGTACAGCAGGGGGAGGTGTGAGGCACGGGGCTGTACAGCAGGGAGAGGTGTGAGGCACGGGGCTGTACAGCAGGGAGAGGTGTGAGGCACGGGGCTGTACAGCAGGGGAGGTGTGAGGCACGGGGCTGTACAGCAGGGGAGAGGTGTGAGGCACGGGGCTGTACAGCAGGGGAGGTGTGAGGCACGGGGCTGTACAGCAGGGAGAGGTGTGAGGCACGGGGCTGTACAGCAGGGGAGGTGTGAGGCACGGGGCTGTACAGCAGGGAGAGGTGTGAGGCACGGGGCTGTACAGCAGGAGGAGGTGTGAGGCACGGGGCTGTACAGCAGGGAGAGGTGTGAGGCACGGGGCTGTACAGCAGGGGAGGTGTGAGGCACGGGGCTGTACAGCAGGGGAGGTGTGAGGCACGGGGCTGTACAGCAGGGGGAGGTGTGAGGCACGGGGCTGTACAGCAGGGAGAGGTGTGAGGCACGGGGCTGTACAGCAGGGAGAGGTGTGAGGCACAGGGCTGTACAGCAGGGAGAGGTGTGAGGCACGGGGCTGTACAGCAGGGAGAGGTGTGAGGCACGGGGCTGTACAGCAGGGAGGTGTGAGGCACGGGGCTGTACAGCAGGGGAGGTGTGAGGCACGGGGCTGTACAGCAGGGGGAGGTGTGAGGCACGGGGCTGTACAGCAGGGGGAGGTGTGAGGCACGGGCTGTACAGCAGGGGAGGTGTGAGGCACGGGGCTGTACAGCAGGGGGAGGTGTGAGGCACGGGGCTGTACAGCAGGGGGAGGTGTGAGGCACGGGGCTGTACAGCAGGAGGAGGTGTGAGGCACGGGGCTGTACAGCAGGAGAGGTGTGAGGCACAGGGCTGTACAGCAGGGGAGGTGTGAGGCACGGGGCTGCACAGCAGGAGGAGGTGTGAGGCATGGGGCTGTACAGCAGGGAGAGGTGTGAGGCACGGGGCTGTACAGCAGGAGGAGGTGTGAGGCACAGGGCTGTACAGCAGGGAGAGGTGTGAGGCACGGGGCTGTACAGCAGGGGAGGTGTGAGGCACGGGGCTGTACAGCAGGGAGAGGTGTGAGGCACGGGGCTGTACAGCAGGGGAGGTGTGAGGCACGGGGCTGTACAGCAGGGGAGGTGTGAGGCACGGGGCTGTACAGCAGGGAGAGGTGTGAGGCACGGGGCTGTACAGCAGGGGAGGTGTGAGGCACGGGGCTGTACAGCAGGGAGAGGTGTGAGGCACGGGGCTGTACAGCAGGGAGAGGTGTGAGGCACGGGGCTGTACAGCAGGGAGAGGTGTGAGGCACGGGGCTGTACAGCAGGGGAGGAGTGAGGCACGGGACTGTACAGCATGAGGAGGAGTGAGGCACGGGGCTGTACAGCAGGGGGAGGTGTGAGGCACGGGGCTGTACAGCAGGGGAGGTGTGAGGCACAGGGCTGTACAGCAGGGGAGGTGTGAGGCACAGGGCTGTACAGCAGGGGGAGGTGTGAGGCACGGGGCTGTACAGCAGGGGAGGTGTGAGGCACGGGGCTGTACAGCAGGGGGAGGTGTGAGGCACGGGGCTGTACAGCAGGGGGAGGTGTGAGGCACGGGGCTGTACAGCAGGGGAGGTGTGAGGCACGGGGCTGTACAGCAGGGGAGGTGTGAGGCACGGGGCTGTACAGCAGGAGGAGAGAGTGAGGCACGGGTCTGTACAGCAGGGAGAAGAGTGAGGCACGGAGCTGTACAGCAGGGAGAGGAGTGAGGCACGGGACTGTACAGCAGGGGAGGTGTGAGGCACGTGGCTGTACAGCCGGGAGAGAGTGAGGCACAGGGCTGTACAGCAGGGAGAGGTGTGAGGCACGGGGCTGTACAGCAGGTGGAGGTGTGAGGCACGGGGCTGTACAGCAGGGAGAGGTGTGAGGCACGGGGCTGTACAGCAGGGAGAGGTGTGAGGCACGGGCTGTACAGCAGGGGAGGTGTGAGGCACGGGGCTGTACAGCAGGGAGGTGTGAGGCACGGGCTGTACAGCAGGGAGAGGTGTGAGGCACAGGGCTGTACAGCAGGAGGAGGAGTGAGGCACGGGGCTGTACAGCAGGGGGAGGTGTGAGGCACAGGGCTGTACAGCAGGGAGAGGTGTGAGGCACGGGGCTGTACAGCAGGGGAGGTGTGAGGCACGGGGCTGTACAGCAGGAGGAGGTGTGAGGCACGGGGCTGTACAGCAGGAGGAGGAGTGAGGCACGGGGCTGTACAGCAGGGAGAGGTGTGAGGCACGGGGCTGTACAGCAGGGGAGGTGTGAGGCACGGGCTGTACAGCAGGGGAGGTGTGAGGCACGGGCTGTACAGCAGGGGAGGTGTGAGGCACGGGCTGTACAGCAGGAGGAAGAGTGAGGCACGGGGCTGTACAGCAGGAGGAGTGAGGCACGAGGCTGTACAGCAGGGAGAGGAGTGAGGCACAGGCTGTACAGCAGGGGGAGGTGTGAGGCACAGGGCTGTACAGCAGGGGGAGGAGTGAGGCACGGGGCTGTACAGCAGGGGGAGGAGTGAGGCATGGGGCTGTAAAGCAGGGGGAGAAGTGAGGCACGGGGCTGTACAGCGGGGAGATGTGAGGCATGGGGCTGTACAGCAGGGAGAGGTGTGAGGCACGGGGCTGTACAGCAGGGAGAGGTGTGAGGCACGGGGCTGTACAGCAGGGAGAGGTGTGAGGCACAGGGCTGTACAGCAGGGAGAGGTGTGAGGCACGGGGCTGTACAGCAGGGGGAGGTGTGAGGCACGGGGCTGTACAGCAGGGGGAGGAGTGAGGCACGGGGCTGTACAGCAGGGAGAGGTGTGAGGCACGGGGCTGTACAGCAGGGAGGAGGTGTGAGGCACGGGGCTGTACAGCAGGGGAGGTGTGAGGCACGGGGCTGTACAGCAGGGGGAGGTGTGAGGCACGGGCTGTACAGCAGGGAGAGGTGTGAGGCGGGGGCTGCACAGCAGGGGAGGTGTGAGGCACAGGGCTGTACAGCAGGGAGAGGTGTGAGGCACGGGGCTGTACAGCAGGGGGAGGTGTGAGGCACGGGGCTGTACAGCAGGGGGAGGTGTGAGGCACGGGGCTGTACAGCAGGAGGAGGAGTGAGGCACGGGTCTGTACAGCAGGGAGAAGAGTGAGGCACGGGGCTGTACAGCAGGGAGAGGTGTGAGGCACGGGACTGTACAGTCGGGGGAGGAGTGAGGCACGGGCTGTACAGCCAGGGGGAGGAGTGAGGCACGGGCTGTACAGCAGGGGAGGTGTGAGGCACGGGGCTGTACAGCAGGGAGAGGTGTGAGGCACGGGGCTGTACAGCAGGGAGAAGTGTGAGGCACGGGGCTGTACAGCAGGGAGAGGTGTGAGGCACGGGGCTGTACAGCAGGGGAGGTGTGAGGCACAGGGCTGTACAGCAGGGGGAGGTGTGAGCATGGGCTGTACAGCAGGGGAGGTGTGAGGCACGGGCTGTACAGCAGGGGGAGGTGTGAGGCACGGGGCTGTACAGCAGGGGAGGTGTGAGGCACAGGGCTGTACAGCAGGGGAGGTGTGAGGCACGGGGCTGTACAGCAGGGAGGAGTGAGGCACGGGCTGTACAGCAGGGAGAGGAGTGAGGCACGGGGCTGTACAGCAGGGGAGGAGTGAGGCACGGGCTGTACAGCAGGGAGGTGAGGCATGGGCTGTACAGCAGGGAGAGGTGTGAGGCACGGGGCTGTACAGCAGGGAGGTGTGAGGCACGGGGCTGTACAGCAGGGGAGGTGTGAGGCACGGGGCTGTACAGCAGGGAGAGGTGTGAGGCACGGGCTGTACAGCAGGGGAGGTGAGGCAGGGGCTGTACAGCAGGGAGGGTGAGGCACGGGGCTGTACAGCAGGGGAGGTGTGAGGCACGGGCTGTACAGCAGGGAGAGGTGTGAGGCACGGGGCTGTACAGCAGGGGAGGTGTGAGGCACGGGGCTGTACAGCAGGGAGAGGGTGAGGCACGGGCTGCAGCAGGAGAGAGGTGAGGCACGGGCTGTACAGCAGGGAGAGGAGTGAGGCACGGGGCTGTACAGCAGGGAGAGGAGTGAGGCACGGGGCTGTACAGCAGGGGGAGGTGTGAGGCACGGGGCTGTACAGCAGGGGAGGTGTGAGGCACGGGGCTGTACAGCAGGAGAGGTGTGAGGCACGGGGCTGTACAGCAGGGAGAGGAGTGAGGCACGGGGCTGTACAGCAGGGGAGGTGTGAGGCACGGGGCTGTACAGCCGGGGGAGGAGTGAGGTACGGGCTGTACAGCAGGGGGAGGTGTGAGGCACGGGGCTGTACAGCAGGGAGAAGTGTGAGGCACGGGGCTGTACAGCAGGGGGAGGAGTGAGGCACGGGGCTGTACAGCAGGGGGAGGTGTGAGGCACGGGGCTGTAAAGCAGGGGGAGGTGTGAGGCACGGGGCTGTACAGCAGGGAGAGTTGTGAGGCACAGGGTTGTACAGCAGGGGGAGGTGTGAGACACAGGGCTGTACAGCAGGGGGAGGTGTGAGGCACAGGGCTGTACAGCAGGGGGAGGTGTGAGGCACAGGGCTGTACAGCAGGGGGAGGTGTGAGGCACGGGGCTGTACAGCAGGAGGAGGAGTGAGGCACGTGGCTGTACAGCCGGGGGAGGAGTGAGGCACGGGCTGTACAGCAGGGGGAGGTGTGAGGCACGGGGCTGTACAGCAGGGGGAGGTGTGAGGCACGGGGCTGTACAGCAGGGGGAGGTGTGAGGCATGGGGCTGTACAGCAGGGAGAGGTGTGAGGCACGGGGCTGTACAGCAGGGGGAGGTGTGAGGCACGGGGCTGTACAGCAGGGGGAGGTGTGAGGCACGGGGCTGTACAGCAGGGAGAGGTGTGAGGCATGGGGCTGTACAGCAGGGAGAGGAGTGATGCACGGGACTGTACAGCAGGGGGAGGAGTGAGGCACGTGGCTGCACAGCAGGGGGAGGAGTGAGGTACAGGGCTGTACAGCAGGGGGAGGTGTGAGGCACGGGGCTGTACAGCAGGGGGAAGTGTGAGGCACGGGGCTGTACAGCAGGGGGAGGAGTGAGGCACGGGGCTGTACAGCAGGGGGGGGTGAGACACAGGGCTGTACAGCAGGGGGAGGTGTGAGGCACGGGGCTGTACAGCAGGGAGAGTGTGAGGCATGGGCTGTACAGCAGGGGGAGGTGTGAGGCACGGGGCTGTACAGCAGGGGGAGGTGTGAGGCACGGGGCTGTACAGCAGGGAGAGTTGTGAGGCATGGGGCTGTACAGCAGGGAGAGGTGTGATGCACTGGCTGTAAAGCACGGGGAGGTGTGAGGCACGGGCTGTACAGCAGGGAGAGGAGTGAGGCACGGGGCTGTACAGCAGGGAGAGGTGTGAGGCGCGTGCTGTACAGCAGGAGGAGGAGTGAGGCATGGAGCTGTACAGCATGGGGAGGTGTGAGGCACGGGGCTGTACAGCAGGGAGAGGTGTGAGGCACAGGGTTGTACAGCAGGGGGAGGTGTGAGGCACGGGGCTGTACAGCAGGGAGAGTTGTGAGGCACAGGGGTGTACAGCAGGGAGAGGTGTGAGGCACGGGGCTGTACAGCAGGGGGAGGTGTGAGGCACAGGGCTGTACAGCAGGAGGAGTGAGGCACGGGGCTGTACAGCAGGGAGAGGAGTGAGGCACAGGGCTGTACAGCAGGAAGAGGTGTGAGGCACGGGCTGTACAGCAGGAGGAAGAGTGAGGCACGGGGCTGTACAGCAGGAAGAGGTGTGAGGCACGGGCTGTACAGCAGGAGGAAGAGTGAGGCACGGGACTGTACAGCAGGAGGAGGAGTGAGGCACGGGGCTGTACAGCAGGGAGAGGAGTGAGGCACAGGCTGTACAGCAGGGGGAGGTGTGAGGCACAGGGCTGTAAAGCAGTTAGAGGTGTGAGGCACGGGGCTGTACAGCAGGGGAGGAGTGAGGCACGGGCTGTACAGCAGGGGGAGGTGTGAGGCACGGGGCTGTACAGCAGGGGGAGGTGTGAGGCATGGGGCTGTACAGCAGGGAGAGGTGTGAGGCACGGGGCTGTACAGCTGGGAGATGAGTGAGGCACGGGGCTGTACAACAGGGAGAGGTGTGAGGCACGGGGCTGTACAGCAGGGGGAGGTGTGAGGTACGGGCTGTACAGCAGGGAGAGGTGTAAGGCGTGGGGCTGCACAGCAGGGGGAGGTGTGAGGCACAGGGCTGTACAGCAGGGAGAGGTGTGAGGCACGGGGCTGTACAGCAGGGGGAGGTGTGAGGCACGGGGCTTTACAGCAGGGGGAGGTGTGAGGCACGGGGCTGTACAGCAGGAGGAGGAGTGAGGCACGGGGCTGTACAACAGGGAGAAGAGTGAGGCACGGAGCTGTACAGCAGGGAGAGGAGTGAGGCACGGGGCTGTACAGCAGGGGGAGGAGTGAGGCACGTGGCTGTACAGCCGGGGGTGGAGTGAGGCACGGGCTGTACAGCAGGGGGAGTTGTGAGGCACGGGGCTGTACAGCAGGGGGAGGTGTGAGGCACGGGGCTGTACAGCAGGGGGAGGTGTGAGGCACGGGGCTGTACAGCAGGGGGAGGAGTGAGGCATGGGCCGTACAGCAGGGGGGTGAGACACGGGGCTGTACAGCAGGGAGAGAGTGTGAGGCACGGGGCTGTACAGCAGGGAGAGGATTGAGGCACGGGGCTGTACAGCAGGGGAGGTGTAAGGCACGGGCTGTACAGCAGGGGAGGTGGAGGCACGGGGCTGTACAGCAGGGGAGGAGTGAGGCATGGAGCTGTACAGCATGGGGAGTGTGGAGGCATGGGGCTGTACAGCAGGTAGAGGTGTGGAGGCACGGGCTGCACAGCAGGGGAGAAGTGAGGCACGGGCTGTACAGCAGGGGGAGGTGTGAGGCACGGGGCTGTACAGCAGGGAGAAGTGTGAGGCACGGGGCTGTACAGCAGGGGGAGGTGTGAGGCATGGGGCTGTACAGCAGGGAGAAGTGTGAGGCACGGGGCTGTACAGCAGGGAGAGGTGTGAGGCACGGGGCTGTACAGCAGGGGGAGGTGTGAGGCACGAGGCTGTACAGCAGGAAGAGGTGTGAGGCACGGGGCTGTGTAGTGTACGGGAGTTGTACTGCCCGTCACTACGGAAGGGTCACTTGGCTGCTGTCGTTCCTCTCTGTTAGGAGGAGGCTGGTAAAGGTGCTGTTTGTACCATGCAATGTAAATCAGTGTATTTTATTTCCCTGTTACTGTGAAATGTCCTATGTGCAGGCCGGCTAGGGGTGTAATTCCAGTTCTAGTCACTAGAGGGAGCTAGGTTACCCTAGTCTATATAAGGCCCAGTCAGGGGAAGGGAAAGTAGTCTAGCCTAGAGTGTGCCTGAGACAAGTGCAGACCCTGGAGTCTGTAGAGGCCACATGTCTCAGGCCTAGACCAGTTCAGCAGAATCTGGAGGCAATCCCTAGAGCAAGAGGTACTAAACGTCAAGAGGAGGTAAATTATAAAGCTGGAGATTCAAGGATATAAGCCAGAAGTAGGGCATTGGGGCCTTGAAGCATCAATTCCAGTCAGGACGAGTCAGGAAGAAAGTAAGGTTCACCTGCAATTTCAAGTCCTGTATTACCACCCTCTGTTTAACCTTGCTGGATGTAAGACCACTGCAATTTTTATTGTCTGCAAAAAGGAACTGTTGGAAAGACTGCTTACTGTATCATCACTGTCTTCAGTAAAGTTTGGATTCTGTTTTCAAGTTATAAGTCTGTACCTCAGTTATTCCTACTGTAAATACGGTGTGCCACCGTTTACTGGCACTGGCGTCACGACATATCAGGGACTTAGCCATAGGCACGTTAAACTATAACACCAAGGGCACCTCACCTTCCACCTGGCTGTGTCCCTCAAGAACCCAGAGAGTGCCCCAGAGGAGCAGCGTGCCGGCCTCTCCATCACTGGCATTCCCCAGGTTAGTTCCACACATTGCCCTGACTTGGGGATGCTACATTTTGGCGTCACGAACAGGATACGCACGTTTTACGGACTGTGATCAAAAACGTGAACTTTGTGCCTTAACCAGTTTGCCAAGTGACAAAACGCCTGTTTATTTGAAGTGAACTTTGCGGACCTAAAACGTACAGAAAAGTGTCCCAAAACCTCCAGAAAGCGCTGTGCAGTGTTGCGCTATCAAGAGGAAGAAAATCGCCACTTCAAAGTGCATTTTTGTGGACTTTATGCTGTTTTACTACCACTGCTTGCAGTCACTGAATTGATGCATCATGGCGTCCAAGATACGCCGCGCCATTGACTTCTTCTCTGCGCCATCACTGTCCCCAGTGGCGCGAAATTTGGCGCCAAAACCCTCCAAGAAGGAGGAGGAGACGACCTGGAGGTAACGCCTTCCCTTGAGGATTATAATATGGACACCGCCTACCCTATACTGGAATACCTAGGGGCGGTAAGAATCGACGGGGTGGAGCCTGCTGGAACAGTGGCTCACCCTGCTACGGGCTTCCTACCTGTGATGTCAGAGGGATCCGGAGCCGTAGTTGGAGCAATGGAGGCGACCTCAGGAGCAACTAAGGAGCGCCCTGCGCCCCCAGCGTATACTCCCAGCGACATGGCCCAAACCTGTCCATGGCCACAAGCCGAACCCTGCCGTTTCCACCCGCAGAGAGAAGGCTTCCTCCGCGGAACCCCGCGTGGTCGGCCCTGATGGTCGAGATCCGAGTGGCGGCAACTTTAAAAACCACCACTCAGAAAAAGTACTTTGAAGAAGTCACCAAGCGGATTTATGAGGACTCCAGAGACAGCAAGCCCCAGCTCGAACGCCGCACCGGAGTCGTGCTCGAGTTTGACAAGGTCAGAGGATTTGGCTTCATCCAAGAAACCGGCACCAACCGGGACTATTATGTAAATCGCCGGTCCGCAAGCGCAGCTATCTCCCGGGCGACTGCATAATCTAGCGGTCGGAGAGAAAGTGGAGTTCACTCCCGCAGAGGGCCTACGAGGCCCATATGCCACTGCGGTGACCCGTCCAGGACCGGTACCGAAGACTGGGAAGAAACCGAAGATCCGGTGGAGGCAGAGGACCCGCCGGACCCATCCGAATACGTACTCAGGAGAAGAGTTCCTTCTCGGCCCGAACATTTTCTGGCAGCCGACGGTCCTGACAAGCCTCCCAGTCCTTATCCTCTCCAGAGCTGCCGCGACGAGAGAAGACAGCCGCTGATTGGGCGCGGATGGCCCAGTTCAGTGAAGCCATGGATGACCTACGGAAGAACCGCCAAGATAGAACCTCATCTGAGCCTGCTGCAAGCGTGCCGGAATCCAGCAGTGAGATCTCCGCCCTGGAGGAGCGGATCGCTTCCTTACAGGCTTACCTGGATGGCCTGCGGCAAGTGGCAGATTCTAAGAAGACAGCGCAGCAGTCCAGCGGTGGTGAGTTACCTGTGACCCCTGTACCACCCGAACCCGTAGTCCAAGGTCCTACCGCTAACGCTGAGCCACCCAAGGTCCGTGTAAAAGCGGATAAATTGACATATGCCCGGAGCCGAGTCCGCCGTGACGAGAGTGTTATGTCCCGGCCAGAGGAAGTGTCTACCCCAGCGCCGGCCCGTGTCCCGAGACCAGCAGCTCCCATGTGTCCGCAACCTAGCGGGCCAATGAGGTGGGTAGGCCCAATACCGGTGATGTTTCCAGCCCATTCTCTTTGGTGGGCACCCCCTCCAAGTGGCCCTGGTTCATGGCCCAGACTACCAGCAGCACAGGGCTGCACTACCTCTGATGAACAGGGATCCTTTGATACGTACCTGTGAGCAGGCCTGCTAGGCCATTTTTGCTCATCCTCACAGGGACATCATCTTTGTTGCAGGAACTGTTCCTTTAAGTTTGCCAGGCTGGTAGAGCTTGCTGCCAGTTCCCCACGGCCGGTGGCATGTTTGACAAATAAGTTGCCACTGTGGAACCACTGCTCCCAGCCTGCCTCTTCCTGTTCCGGGACATCCTGCCTGCTGCTAACATTGTTGCGTCAAGTACTTTAATAACTTCCTAGTTGCTTTTATTTGCACCTTATCCCTTTTAACCCCCATTTCAGGTTGAAAAGGGTACTTTTATGTCAGCACTTTAAATATACGCGGACTTGCCAGAGGATGTTACCCTGGTATTGTCAGAGTCCTGTATTGTGATTTTATGTATGTGCTGCTGACCGTATTTATTGCAAAAATTTTTATATTCAAGTCTATGTGCCCAGAGATGGACCCCCTGTGTGCGTAGTCTCTGTGATATGCTTTATGGACTCACTCATTGTCATGGACTATCCTGGTATTCCCTAACATCCGCTGTGCCAGGTCAGCGCCCCAGTTCCACTCTTTATCCTGAAGAAAGAGAGCGACGCCCTTGTCACCGCACTTCTCCGTCAGTCAGCTGGACCTGATGACAATTGTCGATGCAGATAGAATTGAGTACTGATATGTATATATTCTTGCATGTTTTTCTTTTGTCTCTTTCAGGTGGAAATTCCAGTAGGGCGGTACCCTGGTAGAGTACGAGGCGTACTCAGCTTAAAGCAGCGGGGTATGTAGTGCACGGGAGTTGTACTGCCCGTCACTACGGAAGGGTCACTTGGCTGCTGTCGTTCCTCTCTGTTAGGAGGAGGCTGGTAAAGGTGCTGTTTGTACCATGCAATGTAAATCAGTGTATTTTATTTCCCTGTTACTGTGAAATGTCCTATGCAGGCCGGCTAGGGGTGTAATTCCAGCTCTAGTCACTAGAGGGAGCTAGGTTACCCTAGTCTATATAAGGCCCAGTCAGGGGAAGGGAAAGTAGTCTAGCCTAGAGTGTGCCTGAGACAAGTGCAGACCCTGGAGTCTGTAGAGGCCACATGTCTCAGGCCTAGACCAGTTCAGCAGAATCTGGAGGCAATCCCTAGAGCAAGAGGTACTAAACGTCAAGAGGAGGTAAATTATAAAGCTGGAGATTCAAGGATATAAGCCAGAAGTAGGGCATTGGGGCCTTGAAGCATCAATTCCAGTCAGGACGAGTCAGGAAGAAAGTAAGGTTCACCTGCAATTCCAAGTCCTGTATTATCACCCTCTGTTTAACCTTGCTGGATGTAAGACCACTGCAATTTTTATTGTCTGCAAAAGGAACTGTTGGAAAGACTGCTTACTGTATCATCACTGTCTTCAGTAAAGTTTGGATTCTGTTTTCAAGTTATCAGTCTGTACCTCAGTTATTCCTACTGTAAATACGGTGTGCCACCGTTTACTGGCACTGGCGTCACGACATATCAGGGACTTAGCCATAGGCACGTTAAACTATAACACCAAGGGCACCTCACCTTCCACCTGGCTGTGTCCCTCAAGAACCCAGAGAGTGCCCCAGAGGAGCAGCGTGCCGGCCTCTCCATCACTGGCATTCCCCAGGTTAGTTCCACACATTGCCCTGACTTGGGGATGCTACAGCTGTACAGCAGGGAGAGGTGTGAGGCACGGGGCTGTACAGCAGGGAGAAGTGTGAGGCGTGGGGCTGCACAGCAGGGGGAGGTGTGAGGCACAGGGCTGTACAGCAGGAGGAGTGAGGCACGGGGCTGTACAGCAGGGAGAGGAGTGAGGCACGGGGCTGTTCAGCAGGGAGAGGTGTGAGGCACGGGGCTGTACAGCAGGGGGAGGTGTGAGGCACGGGGCTGTACAGCAGGGGGAGGTGTGAGGCACGGGGCTGAAC
Organism: Bufotes viridis; assembly: GCA_033119425.1. Lineage (NCBI taxonomy): Eukaryota > Metazoa > Chordata > Amphibia > Anura > Bufonidae > Bufotes > Bufotes viridis. Next base: position 76,261 of record JAKVIS010000385.1, read on the forward strand.
AGCAGGAGGAGGAGTGAGGCACGGGTCTGTACAGCAGGGAGAAGAGTGAGGCACGGAGCTGTACAGCAGGGAGAGGAGTGAGGCACGGGACTGTACAGCAGGGGGAGGAGGGAGGCACGTGGCTGTACAGCCGGGGAGGAGTGAGGCACGGGCTGTACAGCAGGGGGAGGTGTGAGGCACGGGGCTGTACAGCAGGGGGAGGTGTGAGGCATGGGGCTGTACAGCAGGTAGAGGTGTGAGGCACGGGGCTGTACAGCAGGGGGAGGAGTGAGGCACGGGGCTGTACAGCAGGGAGAAGTGTGAGGCACGGGCTGTACAGCAGGGGAGGTGTGAGGCATGGGGCTGTACAGCAGGGAGAGGTGTGAGGCACGGGCTGTAAAGCAGGGAGAGGTGTGAGGCACGGGGCTGTACAGCAGGAGGAGGAGTGAGGCACAGGGCTGTACATCAGGGGGAGGTGTGAGGCACGGGGCTGTACAGCAGGGAGAGTTGTGAGGCACGGGGCTGTACAGCAGGGGGAGGTGTGAGGCACGGGGCTGTACAGCAGGGAGAGTTGTGAGGCACAGGGTTGTACAGCAGGGGGAGGTGTGAGGCACGGGGCTGTACAGCAGGAGGAGTGAGGCACGGGGCTGTACAGCAGGGGGAGGTGTGAGGCACGGGGCTGTACAGCAGGAGGAGTGAGGCACGGGGCTGTACAGCAGGCGGAGGTGTGAGGCACGGGTCTGTACAGCAGGAAGAGGTGTGAGGCACGGGCTGTACAGCAGGAGGAAGAGTGAGGCACGGGGCTGTACAGCAGGGAGAGGAGTGAGGCACAGGCTGTACAGCAGGGGGAGGTGTGAGGCACAGGGCTGTAAAGCAGGGAGAGGTGTGAGGCACGGGGCTGTACAGCAGGGGGAGGAGTGAGGCACGGGGCTGTAAAGCAGGGGGAGAAGTGAGGCACGGGGCTGTACAGCAGGGAGAGGTGTGAGGCATGGGGCTGTACAGCAGGGAGAAGTGTGAGGCATGGAGCTGTACAGCAGGGAGAAGTGTGAGGCACGGGGCTGTACAGCAGGGAGAAGTGTGAGGCACGGGGCTGTACAGCAGGGGGAGGAGTGAGGCACGGGGCTGTAAAGCAGGGGAGGTGTGAGGCATGGGGCTGTACAGCAGGGGAGGTGTGAGGCACGGGGCTGTACA
>JAKVIS010000386.1:0-78536 GCA_033119425.1 Bufotes viridis
GTGACACGTACCTGCCATCACATATGACACCTTGCACCTTACCACATACTCCAGAGCTGCACTCACTATTCTGCTGGTGCAGTTACTGTCTACATACATTAATTATCCTGTACTGATCCTGAGTTACATCCTGTATTATAATCCAGAGCTGCACTCACTATCCTGCTGGTGCAGTCACTGTGTACATACATTACTTATCCTGTACTGATCCTGAGTTAAATCCTGTATTATACTCCAGAGCTGCACTCACTATTCTGCTGGTGCAGTCACTGTGTACATACATGACTTATCTTGTACTGATCCTGAATTACATCCTGTATAATACTCCAGAGCTGCACTCACTATTCTGCTGGTGCAGTGTGTACATACCTTACATTACTTATCCTGTACTGATCCTGAGTTACATCCTGTATAATACTCCAGTGCTGCACTCACTATTCTGCTGGTGCAGTCACTGTGTATATACATTACTTACCCTGTACATACATAATGTAAAAAATGTGACCTGGTTCTTGTTAGTGCACGTGTGCTGTATATCAGGATTGTGAGCTTGTATAAATAAAGAGCTGCCACCTGGTTTCTGAATCTGGGATATTCTCCCTGAACTATTGATTTTATCCCTCCCGTTATATACAGAAGTTACTCTCATTCCTTTTTATTATCATGACCAAAGAAAATTACGTTCGACCATCCTAAGCACGTGGACTGTAAAGTTCAGTTTCTAGAAACAAACTATAAAATCTGTCTCTGAGGTCTCCAGAAATAATATTGTGAGCGTCTTGTGTAACTATAAAGACGGCAGATGGCCGAGTCCCAGAAATACAACAAGAGTCAAGGCCGAGATTTCATTATCTGCTGTGAGAATGCTTTGCTGTGATTGGCCCCGGCGGATGCATTATCTTGACTGCCAACTGTCCCTAATTTCCAGGGACCAACCCTAAATTTTAAGTAAAATTTTTGTTGATTGTGCTACACAGTTCCCTGACTTTGAAATCTTTAGATTTTCTATTATTCTGCTTAACTCAGATGGCCATATAGTGTATATCAAATAATTAAACTGCTGATTTTGGTGGAGCCAGCCGACTGTGTTATGTGTACGGTGGTGTCCCAACTTTTCCAAACAGAAAAAAAGAGCTCATCCCATGTGATCCATAGGGAGAAAATACACCTACAGCGCATTCAGTCAACAGTTGTCCAAAGTTTATGACTGCCGGAAATATCTGTATCAACCAATTACAGTAAATGCACTATATAGAAACAGCGCAGTTATAAAGGGTGCCGTGGTTGTAGTTGGACCTGTGCTGAGGAGTCGAAGGCTACTTTCACACTTGCGGTAAAGCTAACCGGCAGGCTGTTCCTGCAGAAGAGTACCTGGCAAAGTTTGATGGGGCCATGCACCACCGGAGCCCATTTCAGACACCAGTTTTGTCCAGTCAAAACCCAGCACTCATGCTGGAAACTATCCGAATCCCTGCCAGATCCCATTATAGTCAATCGGGCCTGGCGATGAATGGCAGTATCCGGCTAGGCCAAATCCAGTGACCTCCAGCAGGCTGTTCCTCTGCCGGACCAGCCTGCTGGATATCTTTACCGCAGATGTAAAACTAAACGTAAAGGCTTATGCACACGACCGTATGTATTTTGTTGTTGGCAAAACACGGATCCGCAAAAAATACAGATGACGTCCGTGTGCATTCCGTATTTTGCAGAACGGAACAGCCGGCCTCTAATAGAACAGTCCTATCCTTGTCATCTATGCGGACAATAATAGGACATCTTCTATTTTTTTGCGGAACAGACAAACGGAAACAGAATGCACACTGAGGAATTTCCTTTTTTTTTCCATGAATGGTTCCACATACGGTCCGCTAAAAAATAAACGGAAAAAAAATAAGTTTGTGTGCATGAGCCCTAAGACTAAGGCCCTATTCACACATCCGCAAGTGTTTTGCGGATCCACGCAGCCGCGGATCCGCAAAACACGGACACACCGGCAATGTGCATTCCGAATTTTTGCGGACCGCACATTGCCCGAACTCCATAGAAAATGCCTCTTCTTGTCCGCAATTGCAGACAAGAATAGGACATGCTCTATTTTTTTTCTGGAAAATCGGCGGCGCGCTCCGCAAAATCGAAATGCGGAGAGCACAGTGTGTGCTCTCCGCATCGTTCCCGGCCCCATTCACAGTCAATGGGTCCGCATGTATTCCGCAAAATTGCGGAATACATGCGGACTACATTGCGGATGTGTGAATAAGGCCTAAGTGTCCTATCAAAGTTGTGCATGTTGAAGTGCTGAACAGCACTCCGCTCCACCGCATTAGGATTGTCAAAGATAACTTTATGACGCGGACAGCCTTGGACCAGTGATCAATTCTAAATGAATAAAATTTGTCTCAATCTTCCCAAAAACTCAGATTACTCATAGCCATACTGTATATGCCACTCTCACTCTGACATTACTACTGCCGTCTTGGCATTAGAGAACTCGAAAGGGGTTGTGCTCATCTCTACCACGGAACTAGCAAAAGGTCCCCATGGCTTTCCTGTTAGAGTGTGTTAGAGTGTAACTGGTGAATGTGCCTTTTATATGCATAGATTACAACATACTGGAATAAATCTGCTTCCATTATTTTATGATAAGATAATAAAGACAGCTAAAGTTTAAGAAAGTAACATAGTAAGATAGTTCATAAGGCTGAAAAAAGACATCTGTCCCTCTAGTTCGGTCTGTTATCCTGCAAGTTGATCCAGAGAAAGGCAAAAAGAAATGTGAGACAGAAGCCAATTTTCCCCACTTAAGGGAAATAGAAAATTCCTTCCCGACTCCAATCAGGCATCAGAATAACTCCCTGGATCAACGACCCCTCTCTAGTAGCTATAGCCTGTAATATTATTACACTCCAGAAATACATCCAGGACCCTCTTGAATTCCTTTATTGTACTCACCATCACCACCTCCTCAGGCAGAGAGTCCCATAGTCTCACTGCTCTTACCGTAAAGAATCCTTTTCTATGTTTGTGTAGAAAACTTCTTTCCTGTGTACAAACCTTCTTTCTTTGAAGTAAAACCGCAAAAAGAAAATAAGTGAAATAAAGGCTAAGTACAATAAAAAAGAAAACAAGCAAGAATAATTAACAAGTGCAAAAAAAGAAAAAGAATAAGCAATAAAAAACAATACTTGTGCCATATTTTTCCCTATCTACAATATAGGGGATAACTAACTGATCGCTGGGGGTCGAAATGCTGGAACCCCCACCACTCCTAGAGACAGGAGTCCAGGGGACCCATACCCTCAATGTGATGGAGTGGTATCCTTTATGTGTCTACTGGAAATAGCCGAGCACTGTACTCTGCTATCTCCAGTGGTTCCATAGAAAGCTCGACCTACTGCTCCATCATATCGGGGAAAAGGGACCGCTTTTCTTGGTATTGGTGGGGGTCTCAGCATTCAGACACTTATGATCATTAAATTATCCTTTGGGGCTCTTGCACATGACTGTATGTATTTTGCGGTCCACAAAACATGGATTCACAAAAAAAACTGTTGACATTCGTGTGTCATCCGCGTTGCATCCGTTTTTTTTGCGCATCCATGGTAACAATGCCTGTCCTTGTCCGCAAAACAGACAAGAATAGGACATGTTCTATTTTTTAGCGGAATAGATATATGGAAATATGGAAATGGAATGCACACAGAGTAACTTCCTTTTTTTTTTTTGCGGACCCATTGAAATGAATGGTTCCGCATATGGTCCACAAAAAAACTGAACAGACACAGAAAGGAAATACGTTCATGTGCATGAGCTCTTATCCTGTGAATTGGGAATAACTTCCAATCTTTGAACATTCCCTTTAAATAATACAAATTTAAAAGATAAAATAAGAATAAAAATGCAGACTTGGTTTAATGATCTGTATGCAGTAAATACCATTTCTAGGTGTGTAAAAAACAATTGAATCTTTTTTTTTTTTTTGCATTTTACTTGAAACAAAACACAGATAGTTACTGCCTACATGCCCCTATAAAAATACAATTTGAAACTGCAAATATATCAAAAAGTTATTTTCCTTGACATAGAGTGAACCAAAAGCAAAATAATTATGTTGCATCCTCAAAGCCAAAAGTTCCTAAAGGGTTAATACCAGTAGTCTAAAGATAAAAAAAAAATATAGCTAATAAAGGTGCAATTCAATGGAATTGACCTCAAATATAGCAAGTAAAAAATGACTTGGGGAAAAAATTTTTTTGGAATATCCATAAATCACATTCATTTTGCGCAGTCCTTTCTAGGAGTCAAGGCATTACAATATCATTGATTACATCCATTACATGTGATAAATAGAAGTTGGAGGGTTCTCCAGTGGCAGTATCTGTGAATGCCTCGTCTCTGTCAGGCGCTGTGCACACTAAATTAATATTTTAGTTTCCTATTTTCTCTGACGAAATGTATAATCACAAACCATCAGTGTCCTGTGGCTGAGTGGAAATGAGAATACAGCAGGCCCTAGAAAATGATGCTGAGCTTTGGGCAGAGCTCATCCAAAGGTCTGTCCACTTGAAGAAGCTAGCACGCAAAAAAAAAAAAAAAAAAAAACTAGAATTGCCTGGGGTCCATGACTTCTTGATTCCTTTTTAACGACACGGCCATACGATGGTATAGATCACTGAAGTTATTCTATTAAATTGCATTAGAAGTGATGAATGTTAGGAGACAGCTTAAGAAAAATCATTCCATGTGCTGGCTTATGGCTTTACCTCTAGGGTTTATTAAAAAAAAATATGGTAAATGAAAAGTTTTGTTTTTTTATTTTAAATTAAAAACAAATTGTACTTTGAAGGACTCAGGTGCAGAACTCATAAAGTGTCATGCAAATGGTCAAGCAGAGTCGAAGCCGTTTGGAAATATACATATTTTTATCTCTCTGCCAACATGGCCACGGCATTTCAAATCTGATGCTTGGAGGCTCGATTAGGTTGTTTATGCTGTTTAGAAGGGAGCTGCAGGACAGGATTCACTTTCAAACACGCACATGATATGGCAGCGCCTAAGGGAAATGGATCTAAGCTTTCTAGGGATTAAGGATATCTCGGTTCTTGGAATACTTTTTGAAATTGTAGAAGGCCATCGGCGTTTCTATCTGTTCACACTGTACCTGCGTCCATTACTTGGGTAGTTATCTACCATTCAACAGCTTCTTATGACCACGTTGACATGATGGAATCTAAGGATAAGCTGGTGCTCCATATTTATTGGAGAGGGATGTGGCAAGTGATGTTCTGCTTTGCAGATGGATTCATTGAGCCATAGGATGGATATAACCAAACTTTTTTTTAATTTTATTTGATGAAACCCATAAACAGGGTTCCATCAAGGGGGCCATGTTTGGTGTATCTTAGCAATTGACACCACAGCGGCATTATATGCAAGTGAATAGAAATTGTGAATTGAAAAAGAAAGTCATGGGAACTGAGATGTACAAAATATAACTCAAGGGGAAGAGGTGGGATCCATAGCTACCAGATGTTTATAACCTAACCTTTAATTTTGTCAAATGTCCCCATCAACTAGGACCAAACTCAAGAGACAAATAATAGTTTTTACTCATCACCACCATGTTTTGGTTGGGAATGTAATTTCCCAGATGTTTAATTGTTGATTTTCTTCACTTCTCCTCCAGAAAGCTGGTCATAGTGAGCATTTTCTTCTTGTACCATAGGCACACGAATGGTAGGAGCATTCCAATGATGTTGTCCTTCTGTGTCAGGACTGAGAGCACCACATACCACATAAATACCATGCACTTATGTTCAGCATTTGAGGATTAATTACACCTTTCACTCCTAATGTAACCCGTTGTCCGGAGGGGCATGGTGCCATCACTGATTTAAAACAGACCCTTCGGGGAGCAGTGTGTTTCAGAGATGCATAAAATGAAGGCACAGGAAACTTTATACAAAGTCTTCATTGTGCTGAGCAGCTGAAAAGAAGTTAGTTATGAAAATGTGATGGGATAAATCAGAGAGGTATCCTACTGTGAGCATGCCCATAGCTGTTGAGGGTTCTTGGCAATGCACCGGCGACTCCCTCTTGCCAAGGCTTCTGTTTGATGCTTATCATCGGATGTGTGCAGCTTTAAGACTGGAGGGCTCATTACCTTCCCCAACAAAAGATGTCACTCAGAGCAGGCAGCTGAGGGGATAAGGATTGTTAGCACTGAAAGTGTGGGACCTACGGCATCAACCCCCTACTGTCACAGCTGCTGTGCTACACTGCAAAGCAAAATCTCCATTTCTCATGGACAGAAGGAGAGATTTACTGGGCTCTATATTTCATTCTTTCAGCTGAATGACGCTTCGGATGACCTTGATGGAGCACAAAACTCTTATTTTTCCTCAATGCTTAACCATTTAGCAGCAGCTATAAAATAATTACAGTATGAGCTGTAGCTTTTTAGACGTGAGCAGAACAGTACGAAAGTAATTTGATTCTTCATGTGGCGGTAATTTATAGTGATATTATAGTCTAGCAGATGGAATGGCACAAACTTCACTCTGAAAATAGAGTTCTCATTTGATATTCATGTGAAAGTCTGAATCTTTGGATATGATAATGTGATATGCTGGAGAGAACCAACTATGGAACCATATTCCAATGGAGAGCCACTATTGTAGGGTAAAAGAGTCAGACTCCCACCCCACCTCTTTACCAATATTTAGTACAGTAAAGCTTAGTTAGTCCGCTTTAAGATAACTGCCCAAAATTAAAGGGGTCTTCTGGGAGTTAGTCTACTTGAAGATAATGACCAGTTTGCTAAATATATGGTGGAGCTGAAAATCTGCTGTAGATAAGGGTGTGGTCCTTCCAAGAGGAGAAAGTTAGGAGAGGTTTCATGAGAATTGACAGGTCATCAAACTGTGGAAGATTGAAGTGACTACAAAAAAGTTGTGACCCCCCCAAAAAAAAATTATGATCACGGCAACAAGGGATCTGTGTCTCTCATTTGAATGGAATACCGGTTAAGCATGGGTACCATCGCTCTAGTCAAAGTGTATGGATCTTCACTGTGCAGGCATAGCTGAGTGCTGTACTCAACTATCTCCATTAGTTCCATAGAGTTAAATGGAGTGGTGGTGCATATGCCCAAGCATTACTGTTTATATAGGGTACACTGTCCCCCTTTTCTCATGATTGATAGGGGCCCCAATGGTCAGACCACCACTAATCTAAAACATATCCCCTATCCAGTGAATAGGTGATGACTTGATTTAACTGCAATACCCCATTAAATTTCTGCAGTAGATGTGCAGTTTGAACTTAGGTGGATCCGCACAAGGGTTAGCTCCATTGCCATTCAATGGGGGTAATCTAGAAGATTAATTCAAGACTGTGCAGAAACAAGTAGCCTGCTACTCATCTCCGTGACTGATATTTTTTTTTTTTCTGTGGTGCAGCTAAACTTCTGCAAAGGTATGTTCCATGAACGTGAAAGAGGTTGTGGATATCAATGTACAATACATGGGATTTGACAATGACCTAGGCGGGTTGAAATGTTGATCTGTTTCATGTTGGACATGCCAAAAATGAGATGTTTTGAGATTATGTTGTATGCTGTCACTTCCCTTCTTTTTATGCATGGGATGTGGATTGTCATCAGATTTGATGCAGATTTTGGAACGGAATCCACATGGATATCAGCATCAGATTCAACCATGTGAGTATGTGAACGTAACATCACATACTTGCATGTTCTATATGCATCAAGTCAACACTTGGTTACTGTATAAAGATACTTTGTTCAGAATCTTCCATCTCTGGTCTGACTCTTCTCACAGATGAGGTTATTATTGGCTTCAGCCATCTTTTGTATAGTCATCCTCTTCCACTGTCCATATGTTATGCAATATATGATACATGTTGCTACATGGTATCTCACCTCCTCAATGCACAACAATAAAACTCTAGGCTTTAAAGGATGTCACATCTGACACAATGGTAGGCATTAGCAAAGAAGGATCACACTTTGGATTTCACCATGTCCAATCCTTCATTGCTTCGGGGATACTACCAATTATGGGGGTTGATTGGGAGAGGTCTTTTATAAAGATCTTTTAAACCCAGGCTTATAACCATGACAAGAGGGCATTCTCTGCTTCTAGAGTAAAGGTTGCATTATCAGATTTATCACTATAGATGGGATTCTTTACTGTAAGAGCAGTGAGAGTATGGAACTCTGTACTAGAGGAGGTTCTGATGCTTGATTCATTTTTTCCTTTTTCCAGAAGGCTCTGGAGGACTTTCTTGAAAGTAATAATATCACAAAATATCGATGCTACGTATCTGGTGGTGGAATTGCAACGAGACAGACCGCCGTGCCTTGAGCCTACTAGTAATGAGGTGCCGAGGATAGTAGTACTCACAGTTCAGTTGCTCACTGAGCCAGCTGTGCAGTGGATGGTAAGACAGCACAAAATCCTTCGGTGCACTCTCAGTTGCAGGGAACACCAGCCAGATGTTGGTTGAGGTGCCCTTGATGGTACATGGTGTTTAGGGTGCTTTGCTGCCTGGGCCCCTCTGTTCGTGACGCCAGCACCGTAAGGTGCAATTAATAGAGGGAGCAGAAGAATGAGGAGTGAGGCAGAGGTTAATCCAAACAGGAACTTTACTTACCAGATGTAGGAAGGAATCCAATCTCATCACTTTGTCTTTCATACAGATGAAAATAGTAATGCTGCAAATTCACATTAGCAGGCTTCTTGAGGTGAAGTATATAGGTTAGCTCCAGCACACTTTAGTAGGAGAAGCCTGCTTACTTGTACTTAGTTTCTGATGTTGATCTGTTCACTCAACCCTGTAATGATAGTCTAGATCCTCTGTAAACAAGTGATCTAACAGATGGTCTTTCTGTATGGTGGGCAGCTTGTATCTTAGAATCTCTCCACCTGATGCAAATATGACTAAAGCCTGATAAACGACAGTTACCTTCCTTTGTCAATATTCTATAGTTCAATAGTCCAACAACCCCAGGGTGATCTCCCTCATGGCAGGCAAACTCTCTGCTTCATTATTTGTACAGGATGTCGTCTTCAGAGTAATAATCCACTTGATACCCCAGAAGGGTAATCTACAGTGTAGGATCATATAATCCTAATCCTGGACTCAATGGTTGAGGTAAATTGGTTCCCCTGGGCTAAACCCAGGAGGACAGGGACAAGCCTGTCTCCTCTCCTTCCTCCTAGCTCCTCCACTCAATTCTCAACTCCCAACTAACGCTAACTTCCTGTAACAGCTATATAAAACTGGTGTGAAAATGTGTAGTGCGTGTTACCAGCCTTAAATATGGGTTTAGCAGCAAAGACAAAGGAATAGTGCAAAATTACATTATAACATAAATAACAATTTGGAGTGGACCATACACACATATGTGGGACACTACAGAATAATGATCAGGGATTTTATATTTGGAGTCTATAGGAAATATTCTCAGTAATATGGGGCAACTAGCCTTTACATAGTTTTTTTCTTCTTCTCTTCCTCTGGATTATCACTTTATGATTTTAGATTTCACTTGATGGACCTGCTGTTTTTAAGTATACAACCATAAACCATGGTCCAGTACATAAGATAAAATTCCTGCCCACACAGGACAATTTTAGTTTTTTCTCCTGGTCAGGAAATTCATGTTGTGACAAATTTCATAATGCATTTTTATTTAAATTTTTTACAACCACTCAGATTTCTATAAAGTTGAACCTACACTTGGAGACATGAACATTAAAGGGGTTGTCTAGCCATCAATATCTGATCATGGAGGTCCGACTCCCAGCACCCCCACCAATCAGCTGTTTAAAGAGGAGGTGGCGCTCCATGTGACCACCGATTCCTCCTCATTATCCTTTTTTATCTATCTTGACGGCTGGAAACCCATTTAAGTGGTGCAGACAGGGCATATGACTACGTCTTTGAATACAAAATAGACCAACACTACTTTTAAAAGCAATTTTAAAAGTCAAAAATTGTCTGCCATTTTGAATACTTAAGGTGATTTCTGGGACTAAATCCTTGATGGTTAACCAATCAATCTTCGGTCATGGGGTTTGGACTCTTACATCCAGGCACTCATCTGTTTGTGCAGCTCTTACTGTTACTGCACACTTTTGGATGGTTTTCTTTTGCCGATTGGTGGGGTTCTATCGATCGGATGGTCAAACACCCATCTTTGAAACAATAGGGGTTATGTGATGGAGACATGATGAATGTTTAGTCCCATAAACACTAAAAAGTTTGCAAATTCCTCTGTGAAGTGATAGTAAAGGGTTAATCAGATGTGCTCCTAAGCTGTGCTGCCCTTTTTACAAGTGACCTACAACATAAATGGATTAAATGCTCAGGATGTGCTTCTTCTTGCTTGAAAAAAGGTCTTTTTTCAACCTGCATTAAACTTAACATTTTTCACCAAGGAAAACAAGTTTTTCCTTTTATATTGCTTCATTCCGTTGTATGTTTGCTTTTGTAGGAACCTCTTTACATGCAGGTAAACGCTAACCTCACTTGACCACTCCAGAGGAAGCTACCGTGGTTAGTGCTGTAATTCACAGAGAAGTTTACCTCCATAAATGAGTACGGAAAGTTTCTAAGAGTTCAGAATTTTCATTGGAAGAAGTTTGTTAACATTATTTTCCTTATTTAAGATTGGGGCTGCAGTATTATATGACTGTATTATATGATTGTATTATGTGATGGTATTACGCCATTCAATTATTTCCTATACGTTAAAGTGAATCTTCAGGCATCCCCTTATAGAGTTTCATTTCCTTCTATATCTGTGTAGGTCTTTTCTAGCTATGATGGACATTAATAACAAGCACTGACTTCCAGTTGTGCTGCAACCTCACACAGCAGAGAAGGATAGCTGGGCAATGGGGAATGGACGGAGAAGCAGCCTGAGCCATGGCCATCTCTGGTGTTCCCAAAAAGAAGAGTAGAGTGGGAATGCACATGCTTGACTGCTGCTCGGTTCATATGGTGGGACCCCAATATTGTGATCCGTTTGAGCCCTATTAGTCGTAGCCCAATCAAAGAGATACCTGAATAGGGGATAAGTTTAAATTTGAACCCATCTCTCATCCTGGCCGGTCTCTACTTTCTGCTTTTTCCCAACGCAATAAACCATTCAGCCAATCACTAGAATCTTTAGTGACTGACCTCAAACAGTGATTGGCTAAGCGGACACACTTCTGTGTTAAGAGGGACCAAGAAGAAGCCGGTTCTGGGAAGAATCAGAGTTTGATCAAGGAGGATTGTTGAGGCGACAGTGACTATATATATATATATATATATATATATATATATATATATATATATAGGAGGAGGGTGTCCTCTGTTCAGGATCTTCTTCACTTCTTGGTCGGAATGGAGAGTGGTTACTCTGGAGTGTCCATCGCTGTGGAGGACCTGTCTTTTCCAGCATTACACAGACAACCCATTGATATGTAATTCTTAGTTTCCCCTGTGGTGGTGCTGCAGGGAAAGGAAACACTTGCTGTCAGGTTTGCCTTCAGATTACAGCTGATGGTCCCAGCGGGGGGACACTTTGTGATCAGCTTATTGCCAAATGAAAAGAAGGAATTGTCAAAAGCCGAGAGCCCCATGAAATGAGGTTCTCTGTAAAAAATGCCATAAAGGTCCTTCGGACAAAATAGAATCCCCATCCTCAGGATTTCTTAGAAGAGCGCTCTTCCAGTGCGTAGAGAGTCAGAGCATCAGTGGCTTTGTCCCGTGACCAACACAAGCTTTGTTCAATGGCTGAATGGGCTGACTTAGGCATTGACTAACCATTTGTACCTACCCTTCCCCACAGTACCAGCATATTTGGAGACTATTTGCTGGGTCCCACTGGGTCCTCAAGTCCAATAGTATTAGGCTACCTGTAAAATTAAGGAAAAGGTGCGATGCACTAATGTCGTTGGAAACCCTTTAGAAGATCTGTCACCTGGGGACACCTCTTTAATTTAGTCTATTTGTAAAATAATTTTGGTCAATCTTTAGATGATACATTGAGACAACCTAAATATGTGTCACCCCGAGGCTTCAATTCCCAATGAGATCCATGTATAGAACATCTAACGAGTCTTGCATCCCATGTCTTATTATCTTGCATGAACCAAGGGATTGATTTCCATCAGGATTGGCCCATCTGTGTCCCATTGGGGGGCCTCAGTCTATTTATGTAGTAAGATCGTATCATTGCTGTAACCTCTTTTCTATGATTTCCATCCTATCTCTTTTGCCTTTCCTGACCTTAATTTCCCATATGATATACAGCACATTTCTCTTCTTGCCATCCACCGGGGTAAATTCCCAGATCAATTACGTCTTTGGTTATTTCAATCTTTCATACGTATGATTAGGGATATTTCCAGTTTCTAACTTTAATAAGAGTGTGTCCTTCAGTGATGAGGAACAGTGGCTCTCCATTATCTCAATGCTTGGAAGGTTTATGTTCTTACGATGGAAGATGGACAGTTTCAACTTCTGTTCATTATTTAGTCCAAAACATAAATATATCCGTGGACTGTATGTTTAATGTGGTTTGCCTCCATAGTAGAAGATTGAGATAATATAGATTGGGGCGATGCTAGGATCTAGCATATGCCCCTTTTAGCGCCCCCACACTGTAAATGTCTCTCTTTAGGCAAAAACAGTATTAGTGCCCGATACACTGTAATAATGCCCCCCTTTGGCTCCACACAGTATTATTAGCCTACACCATAATGGTGCCACGCTTTTCTCTTTTCATATATATGAGATAGATAGATAGATAGATAGATAGATAGATAGATAGTTATGAAATAGATATATATTAGATAGATAGATAGATATGAGATAGATAGATAGATATGAGATATATATGAGATAGATAAATATGAGATAGATAGATAGATATGATATAGATAGATAGATAGATAGATAGATAGATAGATATTAGATAGATAGATATATAGATAGATATTAGATAGATAGATAGATAGATAGATATTAGATAGATAGATAGATAGATACTGCCTTGCATCGACTGAGAGGAGCCTGATGTAACATGGACTCATACACCCCCACCCTGGATCTGTCCCCATCCCCCAACCCTACCCGATTTATTCCCACTTGCTTTGGCAATGCAAAAATATATTTAGTCCTGTCAATAAAGCTGATTAGATAGATAGATAGATAGATATGAGATAGATAGATATGAGATAGATAGATATGAGATAGATAGATATGAGATAGATAGATATGAGATAGATAGATATGAGATAGATAGATATGAGATAGATAGATAGATAGATAGATAGATAGATAGATAGATAGATACCTTTTACTAGATCCTTATTCCCAGTGGAAGACATATCACTTTACAAGTCTTAGATCTGCCTTTTTCCATATAATATTGCATTTTTTGGCATATTCTGTCTTCAGATAGCAGTAATAGGAGCAGAGCTGAGCCTCTGAGAATATTTGGACAGCGCTCCTCTATAATGTGGGAATTAGGAAGGAGCCGGTTACAGCACAACTTAATAGAATCCAGTGTTTACCGATCCTGCCTGCAGTTGTCTGGGATTAAATGAGGTTATCCGGGTCTGGGGAGTATAATTTACAGAGTTGTGTCGGGGGTTTTGTGAACTGAATTCCGATGCTTGTGAGAAAAGTAGGTAATGTATGCAGAGTCAATGAAAAGTGCTGAATGCACCATTCCTCAAATACATGGAAGTTTCAGCGTTTTCTTCCACACCACAAGCTCTGCATTGCCTACTGCGCACCGATGTGTTCCCTCTCTCAGAGTGCTTAATTGCTTTTGGCAACGCAAGAGATTTCCTAAGGAAAAGCACACAAACCCTGCCATTCATACCGCAGAGGAGCATGAAGCATCACTCAGCAAGAGAAACCGGCGCCTGCCGACTGGTGCTCATTCTGCATCTAATATACAGGTGTAGCAGGGTTGAGTTTGTAATTTTATGCACCTGATGGTGAAATCGCAAGGTGTTTTCCCAGAGAACTTAAAGTAAGGTTTCCCCAAAACAATGCAATGGCAGATTTAACTCTTTATTATTTGTACAGATGTAGCAGAGCTAATTTTTGGCATTTTGGACCACTGACCTCTTCACCGGTCACTGCAAAGGGGTATCTCCACCTCTTGGACCCACACCTGTTTCCAGAACATGCATGCCTGTTTATATGACTCCTATAGAAGTGTCTATTATTATTATTATTATTATTATTTGTTAGTAAAGCACCATTCATTCCATTGCGCTTTACATATGATAAGCGGTGCACATACATAATACAGGCAATTGCACTAAGCATGAACAAGATGGGTTACAAACTGGTACAGGAGGAGAGAGGGCCCACAATCTACATGGTATGGGAGAAGGACACAGTAGGAGAGGGTGAAGCTGGTCATGGCGGTATAGAGGCAGCAGCGTCACTGGTCGTAGGCTTGTCTGAAGAGGTTGGATTTCAGGTTTCTTTTGAAGGATTCCACTGTAGGTGAGAGTCTGATATGTTGGAGTAGCGAGTTTCAGAGTATGGGGGATACACGGGAGAAATCTTTGAGGCGATTGTGGGAAGTGGTGATAAGAGGAGAGGCGAGAAGAAGGTCTTGTGAGGATCGGAGATTGCATGTGGGGATGTAGCGGGAAAGTTGCTCCGAGATGACGGTAGGGGACCGGTTGTGGACAGCCTTGTATGTATCTGTTAGTATTTTGAACTGAATTCGCTGGGCAGTGGGGAGTCAGTGAAGGGACTGGCAGAGGAAAGAGGCAGAGGAGTAACGGGGTGAAAGGTGGATTAGTCGGGCAGCAGAGATGAGGATAGATTGGGGGGATGCGAGAGTCCTAGATGGAAGGCCACAGAGGAGAATATTGCAGTAGTCTAGGCGGGAGATGATGGGGGAATGTACAATCAGTTTCGCAGACTCAAAGTTGAGGAAAGGGCGGGAGATGTTTTTGAGTTGGAGGCGGAACGTGGTGGAAACGGCTTGGTTGTGTGATCAGAAGGAGAGGGCAGAATACTAGGTGACTCCAAGGCAGCGCACTTGGTTGACCGGGGAGAGTGTGCAGCCATTGATCGTGATAGATAGGACTGTTGGGGGGGGGGGTTGAGCAAGATGGGGGAAAGATGATGAATTCTGTTTTATCCATGTTAAGTTTTAGGAAGTGAGATGAGAAGAATGAGGATATGGAAGATAGGCGTTGTGGGATTCTGGATAGTAAGGTGGTGATGTCTGGACCAGAGAGGTAGATTTCTGTGTCGTCAGCATAAAAGTGATACTTAAAGCCATGGGACTCTATGAGCGGTCCCAGGCCGAAAGTGTAGATAGAGAAGAGCAGGGGTCCTAGGACGGAGCTTTGAGGGACACCAACAGAGAGGGAATGGGTCGAGGAGGTGGTTTGAGAGTGGGATACGCTAAACGTCCGGTCTGTGAGGTATGATGTGATGCAGGAGACGGCCAGGTCAGTGATACCAAGAGATGAGAGAGTTTGTAACAGAAGCGAGTGATCAACAGTGTCAAATGCAGAGGACAGGTCAAGGAGAAGGAGGACAGAGTAATATTTTTTGGTTTTCGCTATTAGTAGGTCATTAGTGACTTTGGTAAGGGCAGTCTCAGTTGAGTGGTGGGGTCGGAAGCCAGATTGTAGGCGGTCAAAGAGGGTGCAGGAGGAGAGGTGAGAGGACAGTTCACTGTGGTGAGGTTAGGGATGAGGTGGGATGGGATTGGGTCAAGTGCACAGGTGGTGAGATGTGATTTGGAGAGTAAGGTGGAAAGTTTTTCTTCTGTAATGGTGGAGAAGCGGGTTTTGGTAGAAGAGGCCTAAGCAGCTGTGTGGAGGGTCTGTGTGGACTGTGTGTTGAAGCTTTCTCTGATGCGGACTATCTTTTGTTTGAAGTATGTGGCAAAGTCCTCAGCTGAGATGAGAGGAGAGGGTGGGACAGGCAAGATATGAGAAGTAGGCCTGTTTTGCATCAGCGAGTGAGGATTTGAAAATGAGGAGGGATTGATTGTGTGCGGTGAAGTGATCCTTAGAATGGGATCGGCACTCAGCAGCCATGGAAGCTTGTCTGATATTTTTGGTCAGGTTGGTAAGATAAGATCCAGAGTGTGACCATCTCTGTGGGTGGGAGCAGAGGACCACTGAGAGAGGAGAGTGATAGGAGTTTAAGGGCGGCTGAGTGGCAGGTGTCAATAGGGATGTTAAAGTCACCCATAATGATAGTGGGGATGTCGGCAGAAAGAAAGTGTAGGAGCCAGGTGTTGAAGTGGTCAAGAAAGATGGTGGCTGGGCCTGGGGGCCGGTAAATGACAGCTACTTGGAGGGAGAGTAGATGCGAACAGAGTGTACTTCAAATGAGGTGAGCGTAATAGAGAGTGGCAGTGGAGTTGGGCTGTAGGAGTAGGTGTCTGATAGGAGAAGACCAACTCCTCCACCATGTTTGCAGCCTGGGTGGGGGGTGTGAGTTAAATGAAATCCACTATAAGAGAGTGCAGCGGGGGAGGAGATGTCAGTCATGTTTCTGTGAGACCCAGAAAGGAAAGTTTTCGAGAGATGAAGAGGTCCTGAATGTAGGACAGTTTGTTACAAACAGAGAAAGCATTCCATAATGCTCCTGCAAGAGGAACCAAAGGAGCAGGGGTCAGAGGAATGGTATTAGGTTTAAGGGGTTGAAGAAATTTGTAGAAGGAGATTTGTAGTAGGAGGTAGAGGTGATAGTGGGGATTTGCTGAGGGGGGCCTGGATTTGGAGAGATATCACCAGCAATAAGGAGAAGCAGAGAAAGTGTTAGTAGGTGAGAATAAGAGTGGGCATAAGGTATCTGTGTTTGTTTGGGAAGGAAGTGTTTTACGTTGCCAAGCAGGTTTGTGCAAGCGTCAGATGAGAAGGTAAGATGGAGGGAAATATGAATAGTTAATTGCTGGGTGAACAGATTTGGGGGTATTTCAGGAGGTTTTGGAAAAGTGGGAAGAGTAAGATGAAAGACTGAAACATTGTTTGCATTAACTATTTCTGTAATTACCTTTGGTCCTCTTCTGGTCAAATTATGGTATAATTCGGTATGTACACTTAAAGAGTTGCACTTAAAAGATCTTGCATGTTGAAAAGATTTATACCACTTAGTGTTCAGCCAGGTGTGAACATGAGGGGAGGGGGCTACATATGGCCTATTCAAGGGAGGGTCATATACAGGGGTGAGATAGTCAATGTAAACAAATACTCTATAAATCCAGCAGGGAAAAAGACATTTAGGTTCAATGCAGACATACTAGGGAAAGAGAAGGAAAGAGGAGGGGTGTGGACAATATTAGAAAAGTTGGGTGCCGCAGTTAGGTTCAATGCAGACATACCTAGAGAGGATAGAATTGGGTGATGGTCAGTAGGCAGTGATGACAAAGTGAATTGCATATCCATAATATTACATTCTGGTATAATTCGGTATGTGCACTTATAGAGTTGCACTTAAAAAATGTTGCATGTTGAAAAAACCAACAGGAATAGAGGGAGCCACACACATGTTCAGCCACCTCTCCATTAATTATCCCCTTGGATACAGAGGTCAAAGGCTGTGTTACCAGGTGGTATGAAGATCCAGTGACCCACATTCTGGAGATTGGCAGAGGTCCCAGAGGTGGGACCCAAATATATTATATTTTTATGGCATATTCTGTTAATATAGCATTCATTTGGAATGGAAATACCCCTTTAAGCCACCTAGGACATTTAAAGGTGAGTCAATTGAGTAACCCCACATTATTAAGAGCAGGGAGCTCCAGAATAGAGTAGACCTTGCCTTGGAGGACCAGATATATCCATCTTTTCATGCCTGTGGATTTAAAGGGTTATTCCGTTTTTTACAAGTTATCCCCTATGCACAAGCTATTAGATTGGTGGAGGACCTACTGCTGGGACCACTCACCACCCCTAAGAGCATGGACCCTATACTACACGTGTGCTCCTCAAAATGAACGAAGTGGAGGTCAAGCATGTTCCATTCATCTCTACGGGAGTCCTGAAGACAGCAGAGCACAGCACTCAGCTATTTCCAGAAGTTCCAAGGAGATAAATGGAGCGGCAGTTTGCATGCCTGACCTACCATTGACCAATGAGTGGTATAGTGTCCCTGTTCTCGTGATTGGTGGGGGTCCCAGCAGTAGGACCCACACTGATCTAATAGTTTTTCCCTATCCTGTGAATAGGGGATAACGTGTAACACCATGAAAGAGGTTCAGACATTCCTGTCCACTGCAGCCAGCTAAACAGCTTGCCTGCAATGACCCCTATTTTCAAAATGTAGTATTATATAGCACCCAGTGAAATGGGTGGGAGTTGCTCCTTCTTAGCATCTCTCAGTTCGCATGTCCTGGTAGATTATGATGGAATGGGTTTGCCTTTTTGTCTGTGCAGCATCTAGTTCTACCCCTTAAACCATGAAATCTATTTATTTTTTAACCTCTTTGGAATCATTTTGACTAAGATGAAGGGGATCATCCTTAACTACAATGAGTTTCGTGTTCTCCGGAGGACTTAGCCCGTCTGTGTATTACACAGGGAGCCCATTAGTTTTTACGAGAAGAGTGCAATGCTTCATTGGTGGTTTGAACCACATAAGCATCAAAATAAATGTACTGATTTCTCCAAAAGTACAAAAAGGATTGCTATAAGACAGGGTTATTGTGTCCAGCATGGACTACTGGGGTTAATCATGCTGACGGATGCTCTATAAAGAAAAGGTGGTTGTCCAAAGTGGGGAACCCCCTTAAACCCACTGATTATATCCCAATGACTTACTCAGCACTGCTGAATCTTGCAGACTTAGCTCTGCTACTTATGTACTACAACTTAGCTTTATTTTATTATTAAGCCTTTCTCCTGCTGTTAGGTTCTAAATAAGGCTATATAGATTAGTTTCTTCCCCCTATGAGGAGAACGCTGGTTCATTAGCTGAACAATACTAACGTACATCATTGTCTGGGAAGGGAGTCCTTTTGCATGAACGAGCACATGTACTGTTCATTTCCCTGGCACACTCGCATCATACACAGCCCAGATATTAGACGTCTCTCTTTGGACACTCATAAGCACTGTGTTACGGTGCATTCATTAGAACAGTTAAATAATTAGCAAATTCATGGAAAATGGCTTTTCAGAAAATGCAGCATAGATTTTCCAAATCATTTGTTGCTGGATGGAGCATTTGGAAGCTAATTATTTCGGTTATATTCCTGGTCTTGTTTGCGGTGTTGTTTTTGAGTGATTTGCGGCAATGAGATTGCAGTTATATTGAGGCTCGAAAAATGAGATCTCCTTGAAAAGTAAGAAAATAAAGCAGCCTTTCTTATTGCCCCCTCTTCATCCTACCCTTTCTATATCTACCAAAATACAGTATAAAACCCAAATCCTTCGTAAACCCTGCCCTGATTCTACCTCTAAACTACCTAGGAATTTACAAAAGTGGCGCCTCTTTGCATTCCCTTTCGTGGACAGTCCTTCAAAAGCAGCATTTTTGGAGTTGTGACATACATTCTGTTCTTAGTATGGCGAGTATTCAGATGTGTTTCGTAAAGCCCCAGGACATGGTGATGGAACCTCATCAGGACCAACTGGTGTAAAGTTGGGTAGTATCTATAGGCTGTATTAAGGGTGAAATGTCTGAAAATCTATATTAAAGAAGAACCCCCACAAAAATGTGGCACATTAGTAATGTAAGACATGTAAACAGCAGGACAGTTGCATTACCCAAGCCTGCATGTCTGGTTTATCCACTGCTGGTCCCATGCTGCATCATATGTGTGGTGCTCATACTCACTGAATCTTACAGCATTTTTGGCTGGATCGGAAGTCACTCTCTCTGTACATTCCTATGAGATGCTCCATTTGAGTCTCTCAACAACCAGTGATATAAATTAATACATTGAAAGAAATCAATGGAAATGTAATACTGAGTGGTTACCATGAGGCTCAACATCCTTTTGATGTCCTACTGAGTGGTCAAAACAGATGTGTTCACATAAGGAAAGAGGTCATTCTATTATCCTTCAATCTCTATTAAAAGTGCTCTAAAATTAGAGATGAAAGAATAAGGAACAAAGAAGGAGGACAAGATGGAAACGAGAATAAACCAGAGAGGGTACTAGGTGGAAAAGAGAAGTAACCAGAAAGAGGACAGGGTGGAAATCAGAGAAGAAAAAATAACAACAGAGAAATGGTTGGAAATAAGAAGAAACCAGAGAGAACTGGGTGGAAATTTGAAGGAAGCAGAGAGAGGACAGAGTGGAAATGAGAAAAAACAGAGGGAACTGAGTGGAAATGAGAAGAAGCTAGAGAGGAAACTGGATGGAAATGAGAAAAAGGCTAGAGGAGAAAGTGGATGGAATTGAGAAGAAACTAGAAAGGAAACTGGGTGAAAATTAAAAGATATTAGAAAGCAAACTGGATGAAATTGAGAAACCAGAGGGAGAACTGGGTGGAAATCAGAAAAAAAGAGAGAGAGAACGAAGTAGGAATGAGAAAAAGCCAAAAAGAGAATTGGGTGGCATTTAGAAGAAACCAGAGAGTGCACTGGATGGATTTGAAATGAAACCAGAGAGCAAAGTAGGTGGAATTGAACAAAAGCAACAGTGGGAACTGGGTGGAAGTAAATTAGCACTAGACTAGAAATTGGGTGGAATTGAGAAGACAACACAAAGGAAACTGGGTGAATTTTTTAGTAAGTGAGAAGAAATCAGAGAGGAAACTGTGTGGAATGGAAATGTTTTAACAGAAAGGATATGATGGTTTAATTAAGAGAAGCAGGTAATAAGCAACAGTAAAATTGGGCTGATATACTAAGAAATTGGCAGAATGCCTCTAGAGGATTTCCTGATCATTTGGTCAAATTGTAAACTAAAGCCGATATTAGATGGGCAGATTTTCTGCCAGATGATCGCTAACGATCATTCGTAGTAACATTTGTAAGCCATCATCTGTCGGTGTAATACTGTCACCGATTACCAGATGAACAAACAAACGCTCAATTCCTGAGAAGGAGCACTTCCTTCCTGACAATTTCCGGAACAATTGGGCTGTCAAATAAAGCCCTAACTTCAGAATGAGACTAGATTGGCATTTGCCTTTAAGGGAGGAGCTGTGGCCCTCATTTGTATGTGAATAGGCAAACTTTGTTAATGACAACAGATACACACTTTGTGACAATAACGCTATAAATGGTGGATCTCTTTAAAATTTTATCAGAATAAAAAAAAAAAACAGTTAGGGGGTGCTAGCTGCTGCTCCTACCCACGGGCACGGGCTCCCTCTTTCCCTCCTGCTGCCATGTGCCGTGCTGACAAGCGTGGGCAGCAGGTAGCTTAACTCTTGTATCTGCGCTCCATGCCAGAGTTTACTTCCTGAACTGTTTGTTAGGGCTTGCATGGGTGTGTCTCTCCTCCCCTGTGAGACAGCATGTAAACGCCCTCTAGCTTACCAGCCTATGGCTGGATTGCAGGAAGTATTTAAAAGCACTTTCTGCCCCACGAAGGCGCCTGAGCAATCTTGGTCACTAGCTTGTCTAGTTCCTTGTGTTAAGGTGTTTTGAATTTCTGCTTTTCTGTGTACTGTCTGCCTCTGGCTTTGCATTTTTGTTTATGGACTTTGCTTGATCACTGCCTGCTCTAACTCTGGACTTCCTGACTTTGTCATTCTCCTCGGTGATTTGCACCAGTATCTCTGACCCCCTGGTCAGCTGCCACTAACTCGGGGTACTGCTCTGGAGTTGTACCTGGAGACTGCCCTAACAGCCCAAGCTTATCCTTACAATCAGAGGCTCTTGTAATGACCAGGTAATCACTTAGTCACGCCTCTCCAGGGTATAGCTGGTCAGTGGCACAGTGGGCCACACCAGCTGGCATAACAGAGGGTTCAGTAGTTTTAGTTGAGCTTACCTTTAAGAAACTAAATGTGGATAAACAGAGAAGACTTTCTGATGATCTCATGATACGCTTTGATGTAGTCATTTCCAGCTGACAGATTCTAAACTCCTCTTCATTTATCCTTCCAATGCTGTCTGATGCAGGAAATGTCGGGCGATATAACATCTGAGCAAAGAATTAACAACACCCCTAAGGATGAATCTACACTGGTACACAACATTACCGCCACCTTGTTATCTATACATTCCATATTACTTATTAATATCACTGACAGCACAAGTTGTTAGCAATGTTACTGGAGGCTCGCGCTTTCCCTCTACACCTGGCGGAGCTGCCTACATGAGGATTGGCCTTGTGTGCAAAGCGCAATTATATTTTACAGAGACTAATGGATATTAGCTTCTTAATGATTTTACAATTCATCTCTCCAGACTATAATGGAAATGTTGAAAAATTAAAAATAATACAATCTCTCTATATGGTACCAGAAAATTGAATGTTAATGTAATTAAATGTTTTCAGGTAGGAAACCTTGTAATATACATTAGGCGCATGTGGCATCGAATGGCCGATTTGGTCGAATAGGACTAGAACTGAACTTGAAGAAATTTACTCATCTCTAACAGGAATCAATACAATCAAATGCAACAAAAACACACAAGGATGTACAAGGACCAGCAGCCTTATAACCACGTAGGTCTAGATATCCCTAAAGACTATTTACATAGGTCTTCCGAACAATATAACACAAGATGCAAAACTACAACACCTAAGAAATAGTGAACACAACTTTTTTCTGTATGAAGAGTTTAATTAAGGCTACATGCACATGACAGTTGTGTTTCTCGGCTTCCGTTTCAGTTTTTTTGTGGATAGGATAGGAACCCATTCATTTCAATGGGTCAGCAAAAAAATACTGACAGTTCATTCATTTGTGTTCCGCGTCCGTTGTCCGTGTTTCCCTTCAGCAAAAAAAGTAGTGCATGTCCTACTTCTTTCTCATTTGCGGACGATGATAGGCATTTATTACAAGGGATCTGTGAAAACAAAGGAATCCTGAAAAAAAAAACTGAAGGACCATCAATTTTTTTTTGAGGATTCCAATTTGCAGGCAGCCTAAATTGAAAATATCCAAACATGAATACTGAAGCAGTTGTAAGCTATGTAAAAACATTCATGGCTAAGCTTGGCCCTACTGGACCTTCGAACAAGGTAGAAGGTCGGGTCTCAGGACAACATAGACCAAGGACTTCAGTCCTGAATGTAAAAAAAAAAAAAAGAAAACTCTGTATTGTTGATTGGTTCTCAAATCCTGAAAAAGATAACGCATTTCAGAGCTGTACATATAAGAGCTAACCCCTTAGATGATCTGAGCAGTTGTTCCTTCAGTATCTGAGGCCCTAGGATAATGTGATGCAGTCTTCAAATCCAAATAATCACACTAATAAAATCTAGATTTTAGCTAAATATTGAACTATTTTTAAAAGATTAGATTTCAGATTCAGACAAAAAGACAAAATGAAACAAAAACACACAGACAGTTAATTTGGTATGATAACTAGATGCTTATCATGATTTCATGGGAGCTATGAGCATTCAGGACAACACCATGTGGGTTTAAATTCCAGCGCTTTTTTAACAAAATGAAAAACATGGAAACTAACATTTTAAGGCCACAGACCTTTAAAGGGGTTGTCTAGCTGGTTATTTAAAAAAGAACAATCAGAATTGCTTTAAATTGAAAGAAATAATACTCATCTCTTCAGTTTCCCACCACTACTTGTCCGGGATCTCCCCCAATTTTTACTTCCCAGTCCCTCCCAACACAGAAAATATTGCAGCTCAGCCAATCACATGCAGCAGAGGTGACCAGCCTCAGCTATTCACTGTCTGGTTAACAATCGGGATCAGGAAGTATCGACTAGTCTAGTGGGGTACTCAGAATACATTGGAACAAAAGGCAGAGGACTGATGAGTATGCCTATTTATTTTAATTTACTTTAAGCATTTTTAGAACATTTTACCTCTTTGTTAATGTTGGGTTGCCTTTTTCTAATCTGTTTTTTTTTTTTACCAGTGTGTTTTCACAGCAACCACTGGCATAGCCATCGAAGGTTCAGCGGTAGCAGTTGCACCAGGGCACATGTGGCTGAAGGGGTCCAGAAGCCCGTCTGCCACATATGAAGACTGCACCATTATAAAAGCACTCAGCAGTTGGCGGGACTTGGCAATTTTTTTTTTATTCAAAATTGGGAGCTTACATCTCTGATTACTAATCTTTCATGTTCATCGTTATTAAAGGGGTTGTCTGGGTTCAGAGCTGAAACCGGACATATCTCCGTTTTCACCCAGGCAGGCCTGTTTTCATGCTGCTATGCTCTCCATTGCCCTGTGCTGAATCATGCAGGGCAAGGACAGTTTTTTTTTTTTTTATATTTTTTACACTGCTAGGCAGAGGCTTCTGCCTAGCAGTGTTCCTAATGATGGCACTGGCACTGATGGTCGGGCTTTAGAGTTGCCCACATATTTTACAGGCTAGGGCAGCACTAAAGCCTGCCCATTCGTGCTGGTGACATCACCGGGCTCACTGCTAGGTGGAAGCCTACACTTAGCTTACCCATGGAGAGCCCGGTACATCACCAGATCTCCAGAAAAAGCCTTTTATCAAAGGGCCTGCCTGGGTGAAAACAGGGATATGTCCAGGTTCAGCTCTGAACCCGGACAACCCCTTTAATACTTAATTTATTAAGTCTTTAACTATAGTGGAACCCCGATTTTTTGGGGTATAGTACTCTAACAGTTCTTAATTCAGAAAGCTATGCAAGTGCAATACAGTATTTTTATTTTTTTTCTTATACTGGTACCATTCTTCTTCCTCCAAGCTGTAACATCTTGAAGAGATGACAGAACCCTGCAGAATAACAACAGCTACTAGTGAAGAAAGGCTGCATGAGTACTGCAATGAAGCATCATCCCATACTCAAAAATAACCAAAAGGTCGTCATGAGGTTATTCTAGAGCTATAACAAACCTGACTTCATTTTTCTCTTACGACTTTGACTCAGCAAAAGGTGAAGCCTTTTCTTAGATCATTTGACAATGCAGCTGCAGACAGGAAGGGGAGAATGTGACCAAATTGTCAGAGAACTAAAAACATCTTCGGGGAAGAGCAGACTGAACAACATAGAGGAAGGTGCCTGGTGTGGGGGGGGGGCGTGTAGAGTGAGCGAGAGGAAGAAAGATGAGGGGGGGTGGAAAGATTTACATCGCCAATGACAAATCAAAGCTGAAAGTTCTCTTTGCCTGTTGTCATTCATTGCCATTCATATTTAGAAAGCTGAACGCTGTGATAATTGATTTGATGGTCCAGCTTGAGTGGAAGCACTTCTGGGCATAGCAGGCCTCAGAGAAGCTGAGAAAAGAGGAAAGGTGGGAATAAAATAATGTTTTAAGATCTCCTTAGAGGCATGTGGCCCACTTTTTTTCTTTTTGCAGATGAGAAAAACATGCTTTTTAAAAGAAAAAAAAAAGAAAAGAAAAAAAATGAACCAAGGAATAAAATCAAGGAAAAAAAATAAAATCTACATTCCCTTCCAGATAAGAATAAAATGGCCATTCAGGCATAGACAATGAGTGTACATATATGACCGGCAGGTAATAAGAGAACACCGCTGTGGAAATAATCGGATTTTAAATAGACCCCGTCTTTTGTGGCGAGGACAATGCAGAATCCTAGTCTTGGAAAGCCTTTTAATTTTGCCAAGCCTGGCAGAAGGAAGAAGGTCGGCCTTCAGGAATGAAAATACAACATTTATTGAACCGGCAAGCATTATGCATGAATGCCACCGTATATCTCAACCCTTCTGAGCCGTGCCTGGTAATGTTGATGTTCCTTGATTCCTGCTCGTAAGCGATACAAAACCCACCACTGTCCACTGGGCATGAGGCTTTCTGGACAAGGTGTTGGGAACGGAATACTTTTTAGAGAAAGTAAATTAAAAGGAGGCCTATGACCCGTTCACTGGAGCTGTCATTTTGACAACTTTCCGAATGATCAACTTGTCATGGGAAGCCTTAGAGCAGGGGTAGGCAACTTCCGGCACTCCAGCTGTTGTCAAACTACAACTCCCATCATGCATACTTACTCTGCTCTTCTTTGAACTCCCATAGGAATGACTGGAACATGCTGGGAATTGTAGTTTCACAGCAGTTGGAGTGTTGAAGGTTGCTGATCCCTGCCTTGGAGGATCTGTACTGAAAAATAGAACAAGAAAACCGTCCGATATTCACATCCTTCAGATGAAGCAGAATGTGACCACTGACTCACCATTAAAAGTGTTGCAAAAATGGGTTAATCAGGATTCCCAAGTTTAACTAAAATATATATCACATTTATTAGACATTGTAAGAATGTAATATCCCTATATAACGACATATCAACCATATACAGAATAAAGAGACACTGAACCCATGTCTAGAACGTTGACCTCTTGAGACACTGTGTCCCCTAACCACTTCACTGGGGTGTCCATTGGTCGTGTTAACCAGATAGACATTAAGTGAAGAAGTGGCCAAACGTCTGCTGTTATCTCCGTTCAGATCTACAGTATCAGACACAGCTGAGTCTTACCTCTAGTCATTCTACACCTAGATGGTAATATGATGAAATCTCATTTTATATAATATCATATTATACTTGCTTATATGAAACAGGATCATAATACTGACTTTCTTGAACATAAGGGGCAATATTATTTATTTTACTTATACAGTGATTATATATTCTACATAACTTGACAGACTTGATCTTAACTTGTTGTTTCTATTCGGACTTACGGTCTCAGTTTCATATTAATTTGTCTTTGAAGTGTGGGAGGAAACAGATGTAGCGATGGTAACCTACACAAACATATGGAGAACATAAAAACTCCATGCAGATGTTGTCAATGGTCAGATTTGAAGCCAGGGCCCCAGCACTACAAGGCAGCAGTGCTAAACTCCTATGCACAGGAAGCAGTATTATAGCCGTTATATTCTTGTACATAGGAGCAATAATATAGCAGTGTTATTCTTGTACATAGGAGCAGTATTATAGTAGTTATATTCTTGTACATAGGAGGCAGTATTATAGTAGTTATATTCTTGTACATAGGAGGCAGTATTATAGTAGTTATATTATTGTACACAGGAGCAGTATTATAGTAGTTATATTATTGTACATAGGAGCAGTATTATAGTAGTTATATTCTTGTACATAGGAGCAGTATTATAGTAGTTATATTCTTGTACATAGGAGCAGTATTATAGTAGTTATATTCTTGTACATAGGGGGCAGAATTATAGTAGTTATATTCTTGTACATAGGAGCAGTATTATAGTAGTTATAGTCTTGTACATAGGAGCAGTATTATAGTAGTTATAGTCTTGTACATAGGAGCAGTATTATAGTAGTTATAGTCTTGTACATAGGAGCAGTATTATAGTTTTTATGTTCTCGTACATAGGAGGCAGTATTATGGTAGTTATATTCTTGTACATAGGAGGCAGTATTATAGTAGTTATATTCTTGTACATAGGAGGCAGTATTATAGTAGTTATATTCTTGTACATAGGAGCAGTATTATAGTAGTTATAGTTTTGTACATAGGAGGCAGTATTATAGTTGTTATATTCTTGTACATAGGAGCAGTATTATAGTAGTTATATTCTTGTACATAGGAGGAAGTATTATGGTAGTTATATTCTTGTACATAGGAGCAGTATTATAGTAGTTATATTCTTGTACATAGGAGGCAGTATTATAGTAGTTATATTCTTGTACATAGGAGGCAGTATTATAGTAGTTATATTCTTGTACATTGGAGGCAGTATTATAGTAGCTATATTCTTGTACATAAGAGGCAGTATTATTGTACTTATAATCTCTTACATATTATACTGATATGGATGTAATAGATACTGTGTCAGTCTTTCTGATTACTTCTATGGACTTGCACACATTAGAGTGAGATCGTCTTTGTTCTGTAACAATCGACGCTCCATATGCCGCCTTCACATATATATATATCAGACACTCACTTGGAGTTTGGCGCCTACATCAGCCATACACGTCTTTTGTCATTCCATTGTTAGACAGACTAGTTAGTTCATTACACAATTCTCATTAAATCTCTCATTTGTCCTTTAATGTAATCGTTTTTTTAATAGTGTCATTCACGTGGCTCCTGGCAGTCCAATCTTTTATCCGATAAAAGGAAATAAATTTAATATAATTTCGTTTAATTTCCTTTTTGCCCCAACAATTCATTTTAATAGCAGGAAAAAAAATCCAAGATTTTTCCAAAATTTAATATTTAACGGTGTTTTGTTGAACGCAGGCAATTTATATTAAAAAATAATTTCATGGCGCTGGAAATTAATTATGGTAATACAAAATGAAGGAAGCCATGCTTAAAATATAAGACTTTATCCAGCATTTAATGCTCAAGTGTAGTTTCCTGCCTCGTGTTTAGTCGGAATAATAGATCACGGAATCCTTGGAGAACTAATTATGTTGTTTCAGATGAATTGCAAATGCATCATTTAACTGTATTATCACTATGCATATGTCATTTACAATAAATCACAAGTGCACAAAACACAGAAATAGTTTAAATGTCATCATTGATGTTTCCAAAGTAGTTTATTAGACTTGTTTAAATGTCTGATCAGGACACAGAGTGAGTCCAGGACGGGAGAGCTCTGAACATCAGAATCAGCAGAGGACAATAAGTAATGCTTTATCGAACATAATATGTGCAATGTTGATATGGTAGCTGGTGTAGCAGGGCTGAAATCAATGCATGGCTACTTTTTTGTATTGCAATAATTAATTGATTTAAACAGCACTTATCAGCAGGATCAACCCAATTAAACTAGTTGGAGCATTCTGGGGGGTCATTTATATACATTTTTTTTTTTTTATGAAAATGAGAGTTTTAGTGCACCAAGGGGCAGAGCCTAGTTGCTCATGTACCTCATCTCCTTAGCTTTCCAGTGCTGGAGAATGAAAAGAATGCCTGGTTTAATAGGGTTAATGCTGCTGTCTGGTGCTCTTTAAAGGGGGTTAGAATAGCTGCTTTAATCAGAATACAGCCATGCGCCTGTACATGAGTTGTGTCTGGTATCGGAGGTCAAGTCCATAGAAGTGACTGGAGCCAACCTGCAATATCATGCAAGTCAGTTTATGTTTTTCTGAGAAAAATCACAGATAATAGTGCACTAACACAATAGATGCAAAAATTATATATGGATTAGGCCAGGCATGTCCAAACTCTGGCCCTCCAGGTGTTGCAGAACTACAACTCCCATCATGCCCTTCTGTAGGTTGATAGCTGTAGGTTGTCCAGGAATGATGGGAGTTGTAGTTTTGCAACATCTGGAGGGCCGGAGTTTGGACATGCCTGGATTAAGCCCTTACTCTAATGATATAATCTGAGACTCTCAGCCAATATTTATTGATCAAAACATATTTGTGTCCACCTACCTAAGTCATGGTGGTGTCAGTCAGGCAGGTCCTCCTCTAAACCTACATTTGCTGTTGGGCATCTACATTCAGGAGATCAGACCCTGCACATATGGTGTGCTGCTCCTAGTCACCTCTATGTGCATCCAGCAACCAATGAGAGAAGGAGCCCGCACACCTCTATGAACCACCTAATCAAGGCCGCCTGTGGGATAGGCGGGGCAAAAGTGTTTATCTGAGGCCTCATGCACACAACTGAATGTATTTTGCAGTCTGCAAAAAGCGGATCCAGAAAATGCGAATACAGGCTGTGTGCATACTATAGCTTATCGTCCGCAAATTTGCAGAACGGTTGCACAGATATGGACTCATAGAAATGAATGGCGCGGAAAGTGATTCACAAACAAATGTGCATCAGACGCAGACCCAAAAAATAGCCACCGTTCGTGTGTCTGACACAGATGGATGCACACCCATTCAACTTGAATGAGTCCATGATCCATTCTCACCGTGAAAAAAATAGAGCAAGTACTACTTTTTTACGGTGCAGGAGCACAGGTAGAAAACCCGTGGATGCACTCTGTAGTGTTTCCATGCCTCTGTTCCGCACTGCACCATCTGGATTGTGGACCCATTTAATTGAATGGGTCGCCATCGGTGATTTGGTGCACAAACACCAAGTGCCAATACAGGCACCGACCAGTTGTATCAAAATTTATCTTTGCTCTGCTATTCTACATTTGATGGGAAAGCTTTTTTTTTTTCTATTATATCACTTTTTGTAGCTATTAGCCCACCCCTGAGGAGCCTGGCCATGAACAATTAACATTTGATACTTTGTTTTATATATTAGACCAGTGTTTATCAATGTTTCTTAGCCAAGCACCTTCTAAGGGCTTGTTCACATTTTTTTCACGTTTTCCATTCCGTCTCCATTACATTTTTCCGCAAAAACAGGAACTTTGTAATCATTACAAACATATGTGCAAAATGGGCTGGGCATAGCATTTCTACAGCATGGATCTGCAAAAAACAAATGACATACGGACATGTGTTCCGTATGCATTCCGTTATTAATATGGACCCATTGACTTGAATGGAGCCACTGCACGTGATTTGCGGACAATAATAGGACCTGACTCAAAATGTTGCGGAACAGAAAAACGGAAATACGGAAACGGAATGCATATGGAGTATATTCCATTTTTTTGCTGACCCATTGAAAAGAATGGTTTTGTATACGAACCATATACGGAACACAAAAAACAGCCCGTATACGCAAAGCAAATCTTGGGGCGCAGATGTAAGTATACATCCTTCGTCTGCCAAAAAATCTAAACATCTAATTTTATTGTGCTATACCGTATGTAATAAAATTCAAATACAATTAGCTTTAAAGTTCTTTTTTTAGGCAGTGAATCTCAAAAAGAATCCAGCAAAAATCATGGCATGCTGCTTTCTCAAGTCTATTTTCAGTGTGGATTGTACCCTAGTACACTAGTTTCTTAAACTTACATTCTCAACCTGTAGTCAAGGAGGTACGTACTAGAATTGTCTCAATGCTGTGCTTTACGGTAAGGACAATGGTGATGGAAGAATGTGATTAGACCATGTGACCTATGTGACCCAGTGACGTCACGGAAGGTCCTTTACCCCCCTAGCTGAAGAAAAAAACAGGATACCAGCAGCTACACGCTCAATTGGATTATATTTTTAACCCCCTATTGCCCTTTTTACTTAGCATTCTGTATTTAGAATGCTATTATTTTCCTTTATAACTATGTTATAAGGGAAAATATACAGAATACTCAACCCGAAACCGGACTTCAGTGATGAAGTCCGGCATCGGGTCTGGGTACCAAACATGCAGATTTTTCTCACGCATGTGCAAAACGCATTACAACAGTTTGCACACACGCGTGCATTTTCCTGCAACGCACCCACCTCTTATCCGGGCGTCAAACATGACGCCCGTGTGAAAGAGGCCTAAGAGTGTGATTCTTATTCTTAGAGAGTGCACAGCACAACACTATCAGTAAATCTGCCCCATACATATGTCAAAGTGTCCCAGCCTAAGGGCTCATGCACACGACCGTATGTGTTTTACAGTCCGCAAAACACAGATCCGCAAAAAAAAAAAGGACGGCACCTGTGTGACGTCCATTGTAACAATGACTGTCCTTCTCTGCAAAACAGACAAGAAAAGGACATGTTCTATTTTTTTGCGGAACAGACATGCGGACACGGAATGCACAGAGAGTTATTTCCGTTTTTTTCAAGCCCCATTAAAATGAATGGTTACGCATACAGACCTGTAAAAAAAACAGAACAGAAACAGAAGAAAATTAAGTTTGTGTGCATGAGCGCTAACACTGACTTCACAGTAGCAGGGATGTTATATCAGTAGGTTCAGAAAAACACAGTGCCCACATCTAGCAATGCTACTTTGCCAAGAATGACTACTTTAGCACTTGCGGTGCAATACCAGCCGTGTCAGACTCATACAAAAGTGAGAAATTTCGCTCCCCGGGGGCCGCTGCTGGGGACGTTGCACTTGTGTTGGTGTTGCCTAGATTTATGTGGATGATGCTTTACAGCTCACTGCATGCAAAAATGATTCAGTGAGTGAATCGCTGCTGTGAATAACATGAAAAGCATCTTTCTAGTGGAGTTTCCCCATAACCAGGAGTTATTTCCAGAATAAGACATAGAAAAGTCTCACAGTTTTTAGAATATGCCCCCTCCAAGTTTTTTTTTTACAGCACAACCATAGAGAATAAAGTGTTTTTCCCCCACGCAGCGCAGTGAGATCCCTCCATTACATCACAGCAATGTCCAGTATAAAGATATCAAATAAGAAATATGAATTTTAGCATTTGAAATAATGAGCCCGTTAGCAATCCTAATTAGAAATCTGCCATAAAGAAGGGAATTTTAGAAAGTGAGCTGTATAATGTATAATGACACTCAGCCATATAAAGAATATAAACCTCACAACTCAATTAACCAAATGTCAGCGACGTGCACACGTCTCGCATGAATCAGTGGAGAAAAAAAGGCCCAGAGACGTTTTTAGGTTAAATAATAGTGGAAATAATAAAAGACGAGAAGCTGCGGACAGAGAATTTATAGATTAGAAGAAATGTTTGCGCCAGACTTTATATTACAGTGTGTCCATAAAACAATGGCAGAGATAATTATGAGAGGCGGAATCCTGGATTAGTGGATTTCTTTTTTTTTACTGTTGGATGTTTTATCCCATTTGGGATCTTTTGGACCAAAAACAAATATGTATTTGCTAAGTAAAGAAGTCCGGTAAACACTAGCCACACACCTTATGTTCAGCCGACAGCTGTTCCCACCATTTTCCCCATATACATGCATCTTAGGCCAAGCCAGATGTGCATGTGATCTCCGAGGGCAGAAAGGAATAAGCAGCAGCAAGACTCTATTTTGGAATAATTTTGCACTTTTCGAAGGAATATTGAACCACTGATTAAAAGGAGGTTAGAAACCTGATCAGACCCAGTCCCAATCACTCATACAGCCATTTCAAGTTCATACCATGAAGATATTAGGGCGCGGGCTTCAGGGACCTGGACTACCAGCCAGAAAGTACGGCAGGCAGCCCTTAAAATACCTAATTATCCAAAGTGGATTTTTAGGCACCCTAGGTCATCTATACTGTCTGACTTGAATCCTCCTGAGTCCTGAACTGTTTTTCTACATATGGATCCTGAAAGTCCAGTTTTACACTGGGCAAATGTTGGGATGAATATTGGGAACAAACATTAGTATGAGCGCTGATTAGCCCATGTAAAGGTTCTCAGATTACCTGATGAATGAGCAAAACACTTGTTCATCTGGTGAAAATATTACTTACCTAGACTTCTAAGTCATTATTTCTGGACAGCACATTGTGCTGTATGGACATCTATCTAATTCCCAGAAACAATGATTCTGTTTGAGTATGAGTGATTTTGGTAGCAATCGTTCATACCAATACAGTGGAGGAGATTGCTGCTCGTAAATGTAGTCCTTCACCTCCACTGACAACCAAGCAATCATCAAGAACAGTTCCTTCCTGATAATTGTCTGCTCAGTTGGCACATGTAAATGCACCTTCAGTGTTACAGGCTACCACAGCTGGTAAATCTGTGGACCCTGTCCGAATTCTCAATCCTACACAAATCACGAGACTCAGTTGCAACACCCTGAAAATACATTTTGTACCTTCTATCAGCGCTCATTGTAAAAACTGGATGACAGAGTGCAAGTTGGCTCCTCGAAAGCTGACTTGGTTCTAGTTAATTAGGAAGATAATTAAAAGCGAATCCATCAGCTTATTATTTTGGGATTATATTCTGTTATCCAAAACTTTCTTCTTTTCATTTTCCAATTAGTTTTAATTGGAGTTAATTAGATCCAGGTTTATGGGAAGGGAGTTAGGAGAATTATTAGGATTGGCAAGTTAATTATTTTTGACATAGTTTCAGATGTGGTCCTAGAGGTGATCCAACATGACCAGATCTTGGGTCAATATTTTGAGTGGAATGAAGACCAGACTCTTCTCATGTTGGGTTTAGAAGAGTTTCTAAGCCTTTTCATTGGCTTGAGCACAACTCTTTGGGGGTGTGTGGTTCAGGAACCATCCAAATCCAATGATCTGCATATATAGAAAACAATGATCCTCTTGATTTTGTGTCCACCTTCTTTAAGTTCTTCTCTTACGTTATAAAATATTCTACAAAGTAAATGCTTAACTACAGGTATTGCGAGGGACAAGCAATATGGCCTCCAGTGAAGCTCCCACACAGGAGCTGTAATATGTCTTCTACTCCAGAATTGATGTATATATAAGCAATCCAGCTGTCCTCCATTTCTGAAGAGATTTCTCTTGCTCTGATATGTTAACAAGCAGATGCTCCGAAGCGCTTTGTGTCCTGTTGTGTGGTGAGATTTTCTTTTATACACTGAACCAGACCGGCCATTAAAGTTCCCGGGGGTCCTGCAGGTGGGCTTCAAGCGTAAGTGCTTAATAGCATATTTCACATATGAAAACATGGGAACTGACCTTCTCCTCTGAACTCCTTGAACTATTAACCAAATCTATCTATATTGCAGGTTACTTAAAAGGTGTGATTTTCAGCTCTATGGTTGTCCTCTATTACTAAATTTGTTTCTGGCTCCCGCGTCCTCCAGTTCTTACTCTTTATAGAGAATATATTGTGAAGTATCTGCTTTATGTCCTGAATACAGGCAGTTCCCTTTTAGGTGCCTGTAATACTAATACTATAATGTGCACTCCTTTGAGTTGTGTAGTATTTTAAGCAATTTTATCACACTGTACACAAGTAAACTTCTTGTGCCTCTGGGAATTTTTGCTTCTAATCGCTGAGCGCTTCCATAACAGGATTATAAAAAGCCACATAATATATAATATCAGGATACAATTCTTTGACCACTACACACAAAAAAATAAAATAAAAATTATATATATATATATATATATATATATATATATATATATATATATATATATCATTTTTTTTAACCTAGTAGATTTTTTTTTTATAGATGATTGATTGTATGTTCCATTCACTGTCACTAAAAGCTACAAGTTAGCTTTACTACTTGTAATTTAGCTGAAAACTTGAGTTGTGACTTCCTGCTGTGATGAGCTTCTTCATGTAGCATTCGGGCTGCTCATAATTTTGTCAAGTTTAGTTTTTATACAGAGACCATTGTGTGGCCATACACAGTATAAAATATCAACTGGTTAAAAATGTAATATTTTACTCAAAAGATGCCAGATCATTATCATTTGAAAATAAGTTGACTGTGTTTAATATTTTCTTACCAGATTACAAGAGCCTGATGAAAGATTCGTTCAAAGATAGATTGTTTGTGAGTGAATAATCTTTCTGTTATGACCAGCGGGTGGGAACCCACTGCCCCACGTGACCAACTCCCTCTGAGGGCAGTGTCCCTCTGAGGAGAGACTTTCTCGAGGGGAGTATCCGGTGAATTTAAACACAAGGGGATCGAGACCAGAGTGTGAACTCACTAGACTGACCTCCAGGTGACATAATACACCTAGTGGATGCTGGGAGGCCAGAGGCTGATCAGACGGAGGTGTAGTCAGGGCAGGCAGCAGTCAGACAAAGTCTGTAAACATAGATCAGGGCAGGCGGCAGTCAGGCAAAGTCCGTAAACATAGATAAGGGTCAGGACAGGTAGCAATCAGGCAAAGTCTGTAAAACGTAATCTAAAGTCCAGTACACCGAATGACACCGATCAACAGAACACCTTAGCTCAAATTATCTAGGAACCTAAGTTGCTCAGGCGTCTTCCTGTAGAAGAAGGCAACTTTAAATACATCCTGCAGACAAGTCATAGGCTGGGGAATATGGGAGGCGTGCGCATGCTGCCTCACATAAGGAAGAGACACACACCAGCACACACCCTAAGTGCACACAAGGAACTATGAGCCAGGACGGAGATGCTGGGGGCAGGAGTGCAGACCGCAGCTTAAAAACCCAGTTCCTGTCAGCACGGCATGCAGCAGCGGGGAGAAGCGAGAAAGCCTGGTGACCGTATCTGCATGTGGGGACAGAATCGCAGGTATGGGGAGCTGGGCTTTGACAGAAAGCAAATTCTGCATCAGTTTGTTTTCAGCAAAGAAAAAACTCCATCTGAACGTAGCCTCAATCCTTGTGTATCCAAAATCAGAAAACTCTTTTGCTCATAGCAACCACAGTGCAGCTTTCATTTCTCATACTTCTTGATAAAATTAGATATGCATTGTTAAGGGCAACAAGACCAGTTTTTATACCTGAGGTTCAGACTAGTGATGAGTAAAGAGAGCTTTGGATGCTACATCCGAAATCCCTTCACTCAAAACTGTGAAACCGAATTTGGACGTGTGAATGGAGCCTTAATCCGAAGTTTTGAGTGAAGGGACTTCGGATGTAGCATCCAAAGCTCTCTTTACTCATCACTAGTCTGAACCTCAGGCAATTTGCGGATCCATAAACACTACGGACGTTTGAATAAGGCCTAATGCTGTACAGCATTACATTCGCAAAGTTGCATGAGTCATTTGCAAAGTTGCATGAAACTTGGTTGAATATCTTTGAAAATTGATTATTAAACTGGAAAACCTATTTACCACTTGCAACCAAATTTGGTTTCTGGTGCCTTTGGTACCTTGGAACCAAAACCGAATTTGGTTCCAAGTTTTAAATCAGAGTTAACAATGAACAGGCCTGCTACAGTGACTTATCTTTGGCTTTTCATAAGACTTTAAATGACCCTCCAGTTCAAGAGAAAGAAAATCACATTAACTGGAGAAATGAACAGAACACTTACAAGGTGTCCTCCTTTTCTTCTTCTTAGCTGCAGATCTGTCAGTACCCAGTCTCCTCTTCTGCCATCCAAGATGGCTGCACCAGTTCTGAGGTGACCTGTGACACACTGTGCACTTGTTAGCCCAAGATACTTCCTGCTGCCATTGGATTGGCCAGCATTGCTCACGTGAACAGTTCTGGCCAATCCCAGAGCAGGGCTGGACAATAAGGGAGTGTCTTGGGCCACTGATGCACAGTGTGTGCAGAGGAGCCTGAGAAATAGCAGATCTGCAACATGAAATGGTGCTCACCAGGTAAGGTTACATGCACACGACAGTGAAAAAAATGTCAATTAACAACGGATAAACTGTCAATTTTTAATGGATATTTTTTTCCCTGATGCCTTTCTGAGAAACAGACATTAAAAACTGACCCATTCAATTGTATGGGGGCAGTCGGTCAGTAAAAAACAGACAAGATAGAAAATATTCCATTTTTTAACGTCCCTATTTAGCTGGCTGTAAAAAAAAAAAAACTGCAGTGTGAATAACCCCATAGACGACCGTTGGTCCTACAATGGATGTGCAATGGCCGTAAAAAAAAAATGGCCATCACACGACCGTTTTTTACTATCATGTGCATATAGCCTAATTGTTCTGTTCATTCCCCAGTTCATGTGATTTTTATTTTATTTTTTCTTGAACCGGAGGTTCAGTTTCAGTAAAACCTCCTGTGCAAACAAAGCATTTCACGATGGTCAGCTCTGCTACATCTTTGTATTACAGTTAGGATTCCAGCAGACAGTATCGGAACACAGAACCCTTCAGCACATTCTGCTCTTTTTTAATTTGGAAACTTGACTCCGTTTTCTCAGTGCTTTGCTAGTTACCCAGAGAGACATGAAATAAAACATAACCTTTGTACATCAGCAACCTTTCCTTTCCTCTTTTTTTTTTTTTTTTTTTACACCCTTCTACAATTGCAGGAAGGCCGGCACAATAAAATGTGTTTACTTATGTGCCGCTGGGCTCGCGTTATGGAATCTTTTCGATAAGTGACTCTGTGTTCCTTTGTATCTGACAGAGCTAGCTGTTAAGAGTTCAACCTAATAAACGTCCGTATAATAATCCGACTTCTTTCCACTCTTGGGTCTTTAACCGAGGCCTAGCCTTTCTTTCACCCCATTTGCAAGTGTACTTTATTATCTTTTTGTGCAATAAGCTTATCTAACCTCCAAGTGTTAACTGGGAACACAGAAACCAACTCGATGAACTACCACCAATAAACTATTATTACTACGTGACTGGTTGAGGTGTCAGAGTGCGGCGACTGATCTAATCTAATCTGCTGAAACTATATATATATATATATATATATACAGTACAGGCTAAAAGTTTGGACACACCTTCTCATTCAAAGAGTTTTCTTTTTTTCATAACTATGAAAATTGTAAATTCACACTGAAGGCATTAAAACTATGAATTAACACATGTGGAATTATATACATAACAAAAAAGTGTGAAACAACTGAAAATATGTCATATTCTAGGTTCTTCAAAGTAGCCACCTTTTGCTTTGATTACTGCTTTGCACACTCTTGGCATTCTCTTGATGAGCTTCAAGAGGTAGTCACCTGAAATGGTCTTCCAACAGTCTTGAGGAGTTCCCAGAGATGCTTAGCACTTGTTGGCCCTTTTGCCTTCACTCTGTGGTCCAGCTCACCCCAAACCATCTCGATTGGGTTTAGGTCTGGTGGCCAGGTCAACTGGCACAGCACCCCATCACTCTCCTTCATGGTCAAATAGCTCTTACACAGCCTGGAGGTGGTTTGGGGTCATTGTCCTGTTGTAAAATAAATGATGGTCCAACTAAACGCAAACCGGATGGAATAGCATGCCGCTGCAAGATGCTGTGGTAGCCATGCTGGTTCAGTATGCCTTCAATTTTGAATAAATCCCCAACAGTGTCACCAGCAAAGCATCCCCACACCATCACACCTCCTCCTCCATGCTTCACGGTGGGAACCAGGCATGTAGAGTCCATCCATTCACCTTTTCTGTGTCGCACAAAGACACGGTGGTTGGAACCAAAGATCTCAAATTTGGACTCATCAGACCAAAGCCAGATTTCCACTGGTCTAATGTCCATTCCTTGTGTTCTTTAGCCCAAACAAGTCTCTTCTGCTTGTTGACTGTCCTTAGCAGTGGTTTCCTAGCAGATTTTCTACCCTGAAGGCCTGATTCACACAGTCTCCTCTTAACAGTTGTTCTAGAGATGTGTCTGCTGCTAGAACTCTGTGTGGCATTGACCTTGTCTCTAATCTGAGCTGCTGTTAACCTGCAATTTCTGAGGCTGGTGACTCGGATGAACTTATCCTCCACAGCAGAGGTAACTCTTGGTCTTCGTTTCCTGGAGCGGTCCGCATGTGAGCCAGTTTCTTTGTAGCGCTTGATGGTTTTTGTGACTGCACTTGGGGACACTTTCAAAGTTTTCCCAATTTTTTGGACTGACTGACCTTCATTTCTTAAAGTAATGATGGCCACTCGTTTTTCTTTACTTAGCTGCTTTTTTCTTGCCATAATACAAATTCTAACAGTCTATTCAGTAGGACTATCAGCTGTGTATCCACCTGACTTCTTCACAACACAACTAATAGTCCCAACCCCATTTATACGGCAAGAAATCCCACTTATTAAACCTGACAGGGCACACCCGTGAAATGAAAACCATTTCAGGTGACTACTTCTTGAAGCTCATCAAGAGAATGCCAAGAGTGTGCAAAGCAGTAATCAAAGCAAAAGGTGGCTACTTTGAAGAACCTAGAATATGACATAATTTCAGTTGTTTCACACTTTTTTGTTATGTATATAATTCCACATGTGTTTATTCATAGTTTTGATGCCTTCAGTGTGAATCTACAATTTTCATAGTCATGAAAATAAAGAAAACTCATTGGATGAGAAGGTGTGTCCAAACTTTTGGTCTGTACTCATATATATATATATACACACACACACAGTGTATATACACTCGTTGACATACAAATGAACACAAAATGTCTGCTGCAAGTGATGTCTCAGGCAGATATGTCAATCACTACAGGTGTAGTCTGTTATATACTGTAGTGAACCTCTTGGTGAGCGATTGATGACTACTAGACATGCCTCTATGGCGCACTCAGACATTTTGCACAGTTGGCAGACCTTTAGAAGCAGGTCATCATTGAACTGAGATTCGTAAGATGGTCGCTTTGATTAATTGCTCATCATCT
Source organism: Bufotes viridis (assembly GCA_033119425.1). Lineage (NCBI taxonomy): Eukaryota > Metazoa > Chordata > Amphibia > Anura > Bufonidae > Bufotes > Bufotes viridis. The sequence continues at coordinate 40,083 of JAKVIS010000386.1, forward strand.
AGACCAGGTATCAGGAACCTTCGGCACTCTCGGCTGCTTTGAAACTACAACTCCCAGCATGAAACTTTCTTTGCTGTTCTTGTAACACACATGGAAGTCAAAGGAGGATGCTGAACAGCTGGAGTGCTGTAGGTTGTTGATACCTGATCTAGACTGTTCTGAGTATGGAGGCCTGGTGTTTAGCACTGCAATCCTGTCTTTGCTATGGAGCACCATACTGTCCCAACTGCTAGTGTGATTATATGGGGAGCCACCATATACTATAGTAGTGACATGAGAGACACTAACAGCTCAGTGATTTGTCCAGGACATCCTGCAACCACTTGTGCTCCTCTCATGGCAGGGTTTCCAACTGACATTGGTTAGCAGGATAAAGCTCACCCTAATGCATCAAAGGTTTCCCAGGAATGTCTCCTCCAGATTAGAGCACTTCCTTGGCTGCCCTATCACCAGATGTATCACCAATCCAGCATTTTTAGGACCAGCTGGGATGCCAGCTTCACTAACTTACAAATGTGCCGCAGAATACCTCTATGCCTGCATGCTCATCCGTATCTCATCTAGTATCCAGGCTAGAGGCCATATCTCATCTAGTATCCAAGCTAGACGTGGCTCAACAGGGTCCTAGAGCCTTCTTTCAAGTACAGTTTTCCCCAATAATCTTCTACTTTTGCTCTAATAGTATAATTTATTCCATATATCACCATTGCAATCACAGACAAAGCTTTGTTCCATCCACTGCTATTCATTCCAGTTCTTCACCAATTATTCTAATGAGATTACCTTGCAGACAATCCCTTCCCTATGCGGCAGTACTGTGAACTAAAGGTCCCTTTACACGAGACGACAATCTAGCAGATTGTCGGGAAGGAAGCTCAGTGTTGTATTTACACCATAAGACCATCATTAACGAGCATTACAAGAAATGCTGTTTAGCGATGATCGTTTCAATTGTCAGCCCTTGTAAAGGGCCCTCAAGAAAGCTTAGTTCTCCATCGAGAACTTTTATCTTAATGTAATTATTTCTACAGAAGGACAATATTTTGTATATCATTATTATGGCATAATGCTGGGTAAATTGAGGAAGGAAATACCCACATAGAAATTTCTGTATATGTTGTGTTTAAGATATACCCCTTTCTGTTGGAAGGGTTCCTTTAAAGTCTATTATGGCTATTATGGCAGGGTGATTACAACTTCTTCCCATTCAAGTGAGACCCTCACCAATCTGATATTGATGTCCTATCTTGAGGATAGTCCATCCTTATCGTGAAACAGGAAACAGCCCTTTAAGTCTACATTCACAATGCTTTTGTTGTTATAGTATTTTTATTTCATACCCAGCATGCTATGTTTTTTAGACTTCTCAGTATGACTTAAAACCCTAACTCAAAACTAATGCAATATGGCTATAAAAAAAAAAAAATGGGATCCACCTGATATAAAGAACTGCATCACTACGACAGTTCTCCTAGCTGGGTTCCATTTATTGGGCTGAAGTGGTCATGTGTTGTTAATATGAAGTCACCGCTGCAACCAGATAAATGGAGCCTGGCCAGGAGAACTGCAGCAGCGATGCAGGATCTCCAAATAATTACCAGTTCTCTACTTCAGGTGGAAACCGGACAAATGCTTTGAAGTAAAGCTAAGAAATGTTTAAGAATTATTTGTTTCTGCAAGATTTTAGAATAATTGCCCTTTAGGTCTGTGTTCCGACTGGAGCCAATAACGCTGAATTCTGCACATTTCATTTCTGTAAATCTGTAAATAATAATCTAATACATTAAAATTAAAATCTTTCTTATAAATTTGAAAAAAGCCAAACGGGGTTCCTGGCTTCAGAGAACACCTTTAAAGGGTTTTCTGTGCTTTTAATATTGATGACCTATCCTCATCTAGATCAGATTGGCAAGCGTCCGCCCCCGCCAATCAGCTGTATGAGGAGACGGCGCGCGCAGTATACATGTGCCGTCTCCCGACTCTCTTCCTGTCCATTATGGTATGTCTATGGCAAAGCAGCAGAAGAGCAGGTAGAGAGATGGGAGATGGCACGTGTACACTGCGAGCACCGTCTCCCCATTCAGCTGATCAGCGGGGGCACTGGGTGTTGGACCCCTGCCAATCTGATATTGATGAGAATAGGTCATCAATATTAAAACCCCGAACAACGACATAAAGGCTAATATAAGGCAGCATGGACAAATGCTGCAAAAATGCATTTGTTTTTTTCAATCTGACTGTAAAATATGGATTGTGATTTAGCTTTTTATAAAAAAAATTGTAAAGGCTGTTAATGGGGTTAATTTGACAATAATTTAGGCTCAGAATAGTATAAAAAATAACATAAGTGTGGATGTGTTGTTTGCCTCGCTGCAGTTTACTTGCCCTACATTCGCTCTGCAGCCCAGAATGATGGACGCTCTCCCCCTGTACTCCAGACACAAATCTATTGTACAAGATGGGGACATATCTTTAGTGAATCTCCTGCTTCAATCACGGCTGACTTTTTGCTGGATGCATTTGCTGAAAGTAAAGTGTCCGGGGAGTTTTCTTTTTTTTCAGCTGAAGGATGAACTTCACCCTGTCTAAAAGTTGTTCTTTTGGTATATATTCCCCAAATGAATGAAATTGCCTTTTTTGTACTGATCACCTGGCTCGTTGTACCCCCAGGGGTACATCTCACCTCCACATAGCGCTATCCAATCAAACCCAATCAACTCAAGTACTCTTTACAGCAATCAGCCTCTTTATTTATTGATGGTACATGTCTGGCCTCGCAGCATGGAGCATACGCTTAAAGACATTATTATGCTCTTTGTGCTTCCTTTGTGGATATCTTGCTAAATTGCTAACTTGCAGCTTTTTCGAAGCAGAGACATGGAACTTTCAAGTCAATCTGTGATGTTATCTGCTGCTAGTGAAACCTGTGGGCGCATCGGGTACACCAAGTGGATATTTAGGTTTTAGCTATGGTACTGAAGGGATAGGGGGGCCTGCACAGTAGTGCCATCTGAAGCCGTTGGCACAACAGTCAAAAACTGTATTTTCAATCAAGTTCAAAGTACTTTTTTATGCAAGGTCTACAAAAAAAAGTGCAGATGGAGCGGATAGAACAAATATACCTTTTTAAATTTCAGTTAATAGAGTTTTTCCATGTTGTCGAGTGGTGCCATTGACTAAAGTGGTTGCTGAAGGGGTCTTCCTATCATTGCTAGGGTATGCCATCGCTTTATTATCATGTGGGTCTCACATCTGGAATCCCTAACAATGCTAAGAAAATAGGGGAGAAAGTTCAAGTTTAACACTAAAAAAAAAATTGTTCCAAATTTTCCCTGCACCATGGCAGTCCCGTTTTTACAGAGAACGGTAGATCCTGGGCACAGTTTGTCGCCAGGACACCAAAGTGCAGAGGAAAAATGGTGAAGTGAGTGCAATGCTACACCTGCATGGTATCCTCTTCATGCTCAGGGTTAGTTCCAGATGTCAGACCCCCACCAATATTAAAGTGACAACATATTCTAGTGATATTTCATTGTTTTAATACCCCTTTAATCAGCTCTTCTCGCATCAGGAATGGCATATACTTCCTGCAGTTGCATCTCCTCAACCCCCTCTCCTTTGTAGCCTACTGTTCTTCCTATGTCAGTCTCCATCTTCACTGTAGCTCTGGCTTTCAGTTCATGAACCAAGGGCTTCAGAATAAGTCTTTGTCCCTCTGAAATACCATAGTGCAGGATAGTGGGGCTTGTTTTATTGGGTGCCAAGCTGTACAACTGCTCAAGAGGTTGGTTACCCAGCTGTAGCCTGACCATGTACAGCAACAGGAAAATAATCTGTTCCATCATGACTTGGACTAGTCAAATGTACCTTTCATTTAGACTGGTTCTGCAACCACAGATTTGCCTATTAAAGGGGATATCCGAGACAAAAAAATTTCCCCCATATGCCCGGGCCCCTCACAGTGAATCTACTTAGCTGGCTCCCTGCGCCACTCCTAGTCCCCGCACCACTACTGCTTCTCCCCATGTGCGGATAAAAACATCCGGTGTCAGGGGGGGAACAGCCAATGGCAAGAGGTGACAGGGACGAGCCTATTTAGCATCACCTGCGATGCTAGGGAGCCTCATCCCCATCACCACCTCCCATCGGCTGCTCCCCCCAGACACTGTATGTTTTCATCCATGCACGAGGAGAAGCAGTGATGGCGGTGCAGGGATGAGGAGTGGAGCATGGAGCCAGCTAAGTAGATTTACTGTGAGGGCCCCAGGCATATGGGGGGCATTTTTTGGTCTCGGATAACCCCTTTAACCCTACAGCTACCAAATACCATGTAGAATTGAATGGTGTTGTTAGTTGGGCATTATGTGGGGAAAATAATTTAGATAATATAGGTTGGCATTAGGTGGATGAAAACATAACTAATACAATTGTGTATGCTGCACTATGCAGGCTCCTACATCAGTAATGGTTGCACTAAGCCCCTGCAATGGATGATGCAAACAAATGAACCAGAAGCTTGTGTTTACAGTTAGTGAATTGATTTGAAACAAATCAAATTTGTCTCGAATTTTCCAAAAACTTCAAATTTTTGTCGATTTGATTTGGACAAATTTCTCTAAAAGGTGCCAGACACTTTTCAGATCAGATGACAGGAAAGATGATGAAGTAACTCCAGGCAGTGTTTGTCTGTACACAGTGGCAGGCATTTGCCATCAAGAGAGAAAACTTTTTTGGACCTTTTTTGTAAATTTAAAAAACCTTACAGTGCAATTTGTTACCACTGGCAGCCATGCATTTACCTATAGCCATATGTGTCACTGTCACATTACGTACTACAGCTGTCTTGGCACTAGAGTTGCAACTGGAGCTCTTTCGATTCAAGTGGAATTTATTTGGACCCGATTTAAATCACCTGACAGAGTTGACCAAATAGTATCTGAATGGAAGTCATCACTAGTTGTGTTCATTTTTTGACAGCTGGAGGCCAGTCCCTTTGCTTGTGGCAAAAACCACTTCTTTGCAGCGACTGTTTTGAGAAATCTGCCTAATTGTCTGCTCGCTACCGGTGTTTCACCACGGAAAGGAGACCTTGACAAATACTCTTAAAAATAATCACAGTCATCATAAAAGGTTTATTATTCGTATCATTGAACTCAACATGAAATTATATGCAAGAAAGACCAAGGGAGAGGAGGAAAAAAACAAGATAAAACGCCCTTGAAACAGAGTGGCTTGAAAGGACTTTGAAACGGAACGCCGGCGATTCACATCTTATTTTCATTTTGTGTCTCGGGATGCGTTCAGACTCTTCTTTTTATCCTTTGAGCAAAGCTTTGTTTTGCCTCTATTCAAAATGATATTCACAATTGAGAATAATAAATAAATAGCTATTATCACAAGAAATGTTCTTCTATACAAATGAGATCCCGGCTTCCTTCACACCTGTTATATCTAGAGACTTGTTTTCCCTTTCTTTTTGATTGAGTTTCTTGCTGTGATGCTCTGAAATAGAGACGAACGAATCGAAGCTGACAAAGTGGAATTAGTTTAGAATTTCAGGAAAAATTGGATTCACAACAAATGCGAATTTCCTAATTTTTCCTAACATGGCGGCTACACGTGTGAGGACATGGGGCAAGGAACTCTGGGAAGGTGGGATCACCCATAAAGCCATACATGCAGCGAACCAGCAGCCAGCCAGCCCAGTGATGTCACAGCCCTATAAATACGGCGGCCATCTTAGATTCTGTCATTCACAATCGTACTTTGCTCAGGGACAGACATGTATGCAGACGCTAGGGAGAGTGAAAGACAAACTGATTGTTAAAAAAAAAAGGAAAGAAGCGATTTACTAGTGGAGGGATGGGATAGTGAGAGGAATTATTTCACAGGCAGGGAGAGGCCTGTGCAGATGCTAGGGAGAGGCATAGGAAAATCCTCATTGTGATAAACAGCAATTTACAAGTGAAGGGTAAGGATAGTGAGAGGAATCAATTCACAGGCAGTGAGAGATGTGTGCAGAAGCTAGGGAGAGGCATAGGAAAATCCTCATTGTGAAAAAAAGTGATTTACAAGTGCAAAAAACATTACTTGGGGATCCAGATAATCTCATATACAGCTCTGTCATTCCAGCATTCAGTTATTGGCATGCAAGTGCTATGTTGAAAGCCTTTAGTGGCTTTTATCTGTGGAAAAAGATAAATATATACGCTGGTCACTTTTGTTTTTATTTACGCTAAAATGATTTGCTGGTGAAAAAGTATGGGGCGGTATTTTAGTAATACACTAAACATTTTAACGCACTTCACTGTTGCAGTGTTTTCTGTTGACAGCGTATAGGGGCTTATTTCAGTAAAAAAAGAAAGATATATACGCATTTCACTGTTGCAGTTATTTATGTTGAAAGCATATAAGCTCGTATTTCAGTACTACAAGTAAAATATATACGCACTTCACTCTTTAATTGTTTTCTGGTTAAAGCATATAGGGGCCTATTTCAGTTCAAACAGAAATATATATTCTCAGGTCGCTTATGCAGTTATTTCTGGTTAATGCGTATAGGGGCGTATTTCAGTACTACAAGAAAAATATATTCTCAGTTCAGTGTTGCAGTTATATCTGATAAAGCCTTTACTGGCGTATTGCAGTAGAAAAAAATATATACATTCGCCAATCACCGGTGCACTTATATGTAGAAAAACCTTTAGGGAATTATATCAGTAGAAAAAGAAATATACATTCGCCATTCACTGATGCACTTATATCTTGCGAAACCTTTAGTGACATATATCAGTAGAAAAAGAAATATACATTTACCATTCACTGCTGCACTTATATCTTGAAAAACCTTTATTCACGTATAGCAGTAGAAAAAGAAATCTACATTTGCCATTCGCTCCTGCACTTATATCTTCTAAAACCTTTAGTGACGTATATCAGTAGAAAAATAAATATACATTCGCCATTCACTGCTGCACTTACGATATATCTTAAAAAACCTTTATTGACATATATCAGTAGAAAAAAATATATCTTCAGTGTTCACTGTTGCAGTTATATGTGGTAAAGCCTTTAGTGGCGTATTTCTGTACAAAAATCAAGATATATTCAGCGTTCAGCACTGCAGTTATATGTGGGAAAGTCTTTTTTGCGGTATGGACTGAATTACATTGTGTTGAAATTTTGCATTTACTTTTAACACACTCCGTTGTGACGTCCATAAGAGGCGCGCAGAGGTGAATACACTAGGTACAAACCCTGCACAAAAAAGCGAATTAATTCACACCACCCCGCATCTGCGGACCTACTTCTTCCGCTACGTCCCGTTCACTTGAGATCACTCCGCTTCAGACGGCAACAATTTGACAAAAGAGAACGGTTTCTTCTGGCTACCTGCCTCAGCTACTGTTCTGATGCTGTTACCCACCTGATGCCACACATCGGATGCCAAACATTCCTTCTTTCACCCACCATCTTCAGCGAGTACTGGTATTGCCACCCACCTCCACAGTATGTCATCTTGCCACTCTGTGACCTCCTGATGCTGCCTCCACCTCCAAACTGTCATTGTGCCACTCTCTTGCCTACTCATGCTGCTGCCACCTCCAGACTCTGTCATTGTGCCACTCTGTGGTATCCTCATGCTGCTGCTACCTCAAGACTCGGTCATTGTGCCACTCGGTCGCCTCCTCATACTGCTTCCACCTCCAGATCCTGTCATTGGGCCACTCTGTGGTCTCTTAATGCTGCTTCCACCTCACCACTATGTCATAGGTCAACTCTGTGGACTTCTCATGCTGTTCCCACCCTCCCCACTTTATGACTGGTCCACTATTCTGGCTTTCGGCCGTGATAACATCATCATTTATTTGACACTTCTTCTGTCAGAAGATGCACAATGGATCCAGTATGTGTAGAAGCTTTACGGCCTGTATGGTCCCATTAGAAATGACTTATGATTTGGTAGCCAAAATCAGGAGTTGGTACAAAACACAGAAGATATGCGAATATTCCAGTCACGTGTCATCTCTGTTTTAGATCCACTCCGTTTTTTTTTTTTTGCCTTTATCAATACTGATGGATTATTGAGCAAATGATGACCAAGTGAAGGCGTATGCTCCACAAACAGGATCTGTTTTTTGTGGGTTATTGTTCTGATGGTTTAGAAGAAGGCCACAATAATCAGTGATGTCAACACAAACTTACTGGTGACACCGACTCCACTCTGTCGGGGGGCTCTACTTGTATAAGCGTTTAATAGAACAGGTAGATATCTATGTGGAATCAGCTGACAATGGTGTAAAAGGAGTGCGCCTCTTCATGACGGTAACATCTACCTGTAAGGCTGAGTTGATACTTGAGTTATTTGGTCAGTTTTGGCCCCGTGACTGCCAAATAATTGAAGTATGCAGTGATTCTAAGAGCGACGCCTGTAATCTGCATGTCATATGGACTAACAGTATTATTTCACTACCAAAGCAGACTCCCTATCCATGTTACTGCAAGGCAATAGGAAATAGCAGTTTTTTAGCGTAATTCGCCGCAAATATATTTGCATCGAATCAAATTTTACCTGAAAAACTTGGCGAACCAGCAAATTAAATTTTTGAAAAATTCACAAAACTCTACTCTGAAAGTATTCTTAATTGTTTGCTTTTCAGGAGAAAAGGCATAAAATGGTAGACACCTTGGTAGCATTACAGCTCTGTATAGCTTCCAAGCCATGATATCATGCCCATAGAGGTCTATAGCCATGCTGCACCTCCACATGTCTACCATTACATGTGGGGGATACAGAGTTTTTTTCCTCCTTTACACACTATTGCTTCAGTATTTCTAATGAGCACTAGTCAAATGGATCAATCCTAAACTGCCTGGTAGGGTTCACCCTGTTAATTAACAATGTCCCTGACTTGAAGCATTCCCAAGGAAAAAAATGTGTTTTTGCAAATGATGGCCTTAATGCAGGAAGGGACAGGGCCTATCCCTTTGGTGTACCTCAATTCCTCATTCCCCCTTGGTGCACTGGAGCCCTCATTTGTATAAAGAATAAAAGTCTTATTTCTCAGGAGCTCCAACAGGATCAATCCTACAGAGTACTCTCAAAGGTTTAATGAGGTTCATCCTGATGTCATGTGCTCTTTAAAGAGGTTGCCGAGGTATAGAAAAACATGGTCGCTTTTTTACAAAAACAGCACCACTCCTTTCCATTGGTTGCTTCTAGTATTGCAGCTTAGTTCTGTTGGAGTTATTGGAGCAGAGCTGCCATGGGGCAGAATTAAAATACCACACACAACCTATGAACAGGGTTGTTTGGAAGAAAGTGGCCATGTTTTTCTAATCCTGGACAACCCCTTTGAATGTGTCTACAAATGCATGTTGGCTATTTTTCTATAACATTTCTTACACCAAATAATTTTCCACACAGCTGCAGGTCACAGTAAACAAACTATTCACTGCACCTAGTCAACTTCAGGCAGCAAGAAATATAATTTAGTTTGTGGGCAGGACTCCATTCCATAAAATGAACAGCCTCATGTGCCGAGACGATTGCCTCCAGCTGCTTGCAGTAATAGTTGCACGCCCTTCATCCTTAAAATGATACAGTGGTCCTACTTACATTTAGCTGACCAGCTTGTACTTATTCATCTCCTGAATTTTTTTTATGACATTGAAACCTTTGCTTGGCAAGCAGGGGGGTTAAGCATCTGAGCTGTGCCATGGCATTATCCTTACATTAGATCAAAAACTTTTGGCAGCCAAGGAGATGATGTGAGAATTTATACTGGACTTTCGTTCTGAACATATTAAGGTTGTATTTCCATTTTATTTTCTCATTCTTCATCATGATTTTTGAAGCCAAAATAAATTGAATGAAAACGGATATTTCTGATTAGGAATAGTAGGGGTGTTGCCTCCTACCTTCGATGGAGTAATGATCAACTTGGGTCCTGCCAAATCAATGGTTTTATCCTTTAGGGAATTTTACAGGACTTAAATATTGATAAATAGGGATTCATGTCCCCACCTATTCCTTGGTTGAACTAGATGGACTTACCAGTATGTATTTTTTCAACCGTATTAACTATTTAACCCATTGTATTTACCAATATTAGATTGTGGGGGTCTAAAGCCAAGGACCCCCATGGATCACCTATTTCAGACTGTCACTAGTGCAAGAAACTATACAGTGGATGGAGCTGGAAGCAAAAGGCTCAATCTACTATATAGGGGTCATGCCAGCCTGAATGGCAGTATGCTGGCACCAGAAACGACCTAGTTTTTGGTATTGGCCACTGCTCAGTGTGGGGGCTGGGTATCAAAATCCCACTGATTTAATGTATGACTTTTCCTGAGGATGTCTCATTAATATCTAAATACTGGAAAAGCCCTTTCAAGAGTTCCTAGTCTTCCCAGGCAGCACAAAATTGGCCAGTAGGGAAGAGGGAAGCAGAATCATGGTTGAGACAGAGATGGATGGATGGGTGTAAGTTTCTGCCCCCTGGGAATAGGGTTGTGGTGGAATGCTCAGAACTAAGAGGGGGGCCCTGTACTCTCTATGTTCTTCTCCAGTCATTTCCAATTGCGTACTACAGGGGTGCATTAGTGACATTGACCAGTCATGGCTTGGGGAGCTCATGTCTTCCTCTGTCAGCTCCAATAAGACTGACCGCTGGTATACCATAGCAGACATCACTCATGTATAGCTGCTGCTTCTCATGAGGGTGCAGTGGTTGCACATATCTAAGAATACAGTACTTGAAGTTCTTCTGTAATTAACAGTCAAAAATAATAAATTTTCGATGCTTTCAATTGCATGTTCAATTACTGGTGACCAAAATTATCTTGAGTTGAAAAATAATGATTTAGCCCTATGGAAAAGCTTCATTATTCTATTGTGGATGTTCTACTGCGACTCGAGATTAAGGTAACTTTTGTTCTTAAATTAAATGTCAAATATAATTTGGCCAGAGAATCATGAAGGCTGAGGCTGATTTTACAGAGAAAGTAAGTTAATCTTACACACAGTAAAATATTGCAATCAATTAGCAGCAGTATTACGACATTGTCAAGGAAGACCTCACCAACTGTGATATAAAGCTCTACCTTTGGAGATGTTTTTGTAATTAATAATTGTGCTTTGTATTATACGGTTATCAAAAACAACCCTTCTGAACCAAAAATGCCAGTACACCTCTTTAGTAAATGGCGGAAACATAGTAAATACTTATAAAGGGAACTTGTAAGAAAGACCACTTTAAATAAGGGTTGGAATCAGAAACCTTAAAGGTAGATTTAGATGCCCATATAATTGGGCACATTATCGGGAACAAACGTTCCTGCAAACGCTCATGTCCGACAATCTGTCCATGTAAAGGTGCTGTAGATCACCCGATGAATGAGTGTCATGCAGGCACCTACATTATTATTTCTGGGCAGCAGATCATGCTATCTAAACAGCGATCTGCTGCCCAGAAACAATGCAGGATGAGTGATCACAACAGTGATTGCTCATTCTCATACTTGTAAATGCAGTGATTTACCTCCACTTAACGAGCAGTTGACTGTAGGGAAGGAGAGCTTCCTTCCCAACAATCTGCTGCTCATCAGCCCCTCTAAGTGCCACTTAGGGGAAGGTCAAACAAAGCAGCAGCATGGAGTGCTGTGCCTGAAATCTATGTGGTCATGTTGTTCAGTGTGATCTTCAAATGCATTTTAAGTGATCACAACATTTTAACCTGTATAACTACCGATTGCATGGTTTAGAAAAGACTGAGACCACTAACAGCTTGTGTCTCTCTGCTCCATTGAAACAAAAGACTTTAAAGAAAACAAAAAGGATAGTTGGGCAACATATCGGGTCCACTGCCAGTGGTATTGCTGGCTATTCCAAGAACCAATGATAATGGTTCTAGAATATATTCTCAAGAAAATGGTCAGGGCTGATGGTTATAATTGTTTTTTGTCCTAATAGTTCAACCTGTTAGGTCAAAAATATATATTTTTTTACCATGTATGCCTTAGCAATCATTGCAAAGCTACTTATTGCTATACCAAAAATCAGGAAGTGGAACCACTAATAATGGTGTCCAAAATGATATACATTTTTTTTAAAACACTACTAATATTTCTATGTGTTATGGGAGTCTGACCGTTACAATTGATGGCTCTAGTTGTTGTATAAAGACTAGTAATTACTCTGCATGGAAGAACTCCTACTTGTATGTTATACCAAAGACTTGGACCACCGCAAATGGATCTAGCTGTTATCCCAAACATCTGGGCAAGGGATAAGCACATTTCAAAAAATTCCATTTTCAATTCTGCCTGAATCAAATATGCTCCAATTGCCCTGAAAATAGGTATATAAAACTCTCTCATCTCCTAGCAATCAGATAATAGATAGAGATAAGAAAATTTTCCAATATTCGATTCCGCCGGTTCACCAATTTTTTTGAAAAAATTCGGTTCGATACGAATTTATTTGCGGTGAATTTCATTAAAAAGGGCTAGTTCCTTTCTGCAGAGAGCCTTTATAGGGGTGTATAACACTGTGCCTTTCAGTAACACGCATAGGGAGACCACATGCTGTGGTAGTGAAATAATACTGCGAGTATGACATGCAGATGACAGGCATCGCTCTTAAAAAGGCTGCACACTTCACTTATTTGGGCGGTCACAGGGCCAAAACTGACCAAATAACTCAAGTATGAACTCAGCCTTACAGGTAGATGTTAGCGTCAAGAAGAAGCACACTCCTTTTACACCGTCGTCAGCTGATTCCACATAAATGCCTACAGAAACTGTTCTATTAAACAGCAAATATATATTTTTTCCATTAATACACACTACAAAAGGCTTTAGAACATATAACTGCACAGCCGAACAGCAAATATATTATTCTTTTGCCACTAACTCATGACCAAAAAGGGCTGTAATTTTCACACTTCACCACACAATGGCTAATAAGCCCTTTCTTCCCACTAATACAAGCCACAAAAGGCTTTAGAACATATAAATGCACCGGACAAGGGCAAATAAGACATAGAAATATTTCCCTGTAATAAACCCTGTTAATGGCTGTATCATACAGCATTTGCACCCCAATAACAAGAACGGTTTGCTGGAATTACAGAGCAATTTGGATCCCCAGTCAGTGCAGCAAGGTGTAATAGGATTATTCCTATTACCAAGTCTGTAACCTTCCCTGTTCAACATAAATGCTGCGGAATGATTCCTCCCTATCCTTTCCCTACACCTTGAATAATCTTTCCCTGCACGTGTAAATAATGTTTTTAGCACAATGAAGTTTTTTCCAACACTGTCGCTAGCGCCTGCTGACATCTCTCCCTGCACTAAGTACACTGGAAAATGGCAGAATCCAAGATGGCTAAGGCTATTTATAGAGCTGTGACATTACAGGTCTGGCTGGCTGCTGATTGGCTGCATGCATGGCATTATGGGTGATCCTGCCTTCTTAGATTTTCTTGCTCCATGTCCTCCCATGTGCAGCAGCCATTTTAGGAAAAAATGTGATTCGTTACCACGAAGCGTGAGGAGATTCGGGTTTGGTGCAAATCGAATTTTTCCTGAAATTCGGATCAAATTCCACTTCAATTTGCTCATCTCTAATTATAGACACACACACACAAGAACTAATATGCTACTCTGGTTTTCTGGGGATAATATATGCGCTGTCTGGTGTTCAAATTTGGGTTCTTTATAATCTGAATTTGGGGGAAATTTGGGACAAATTCAGAATTGGTAGAATCAATTCCTGCATCTTTATTCTGGACCATTGCGTATTGCTCTATTTGCAATCCCAAAGATCTTGAAGACCATTGGCTATGGCTCTAGTCTCTGTGACTTTTCACCAAAAGCATGGGCCACTGTTTATGATTCTTCCTGTTATACCAAAGACTAGAAATCACTGTTTATGGTAAAAGCAGGTATAACAGAGACAAAGAACCACTTTGTATGGCTTTAATTGTTTTAGCAAAGACTAGGACCAGTGCTTATGCTTTTAGTTGTCTCAAAGATCTGGACCATTGCTTATGGTTCTAGTTATATAAAAGATCTAGATCACTACTTATAGTTCTAATTCTATTAAAGGCCTGTGTGGCAACTTACAATTCTAGTCATTTTATCAAATATCTGGACCTCTACTGATGGTTTGGTTCTTGTATCAAAAGATCTGGACCAATTCCTTTGAGTTTAGTTGTTCCAAAGATCTGGACCATTATACAATTCACCTATAGCAGAGTTTTAGAATGGTACCAAAGGCTATTTCCAGTTTTATTGGGTAAATCAAGCTCTCTTGTGGTGTCTTCTATGCTAGTGGCTTCATATGGGTATATGTTTAAAGATTATTCAGATGTTAATATTCTGTCAAGTACAGAAAAGCGCAGAAAGACTGAGATAATTGTTTTGCTAACAACTGTTAATTCTTCTCAAACTTTTTCACCTCTGCTGTCAATTGAATTTATCACAGCTGAGGGTAATGATTCTGAAAAGTCCTTGAGCATTTGTGAAGAGACTTATTCCAAGAGAACAATTAAACCTACATAATGCTCGGAGTTGTAATTCACGAACCAACTGCTGTATTTGTTAAGAGGAATTGGTAACCCGAGTTTAGCAAACGTCTATTTTTTTCCTGTAACAATTGGACTCTGAACTGAAATAGTTTTCTATAAAGGCGGGTGTAACGTATCTAAAACCTCAACAGATAAATTGATCTAAATATTAAGTCGACACAGGTGATGTCACTGCATTGTACAGATTTCAAATGTATGTTTTCTCTATTGACCTTGCAAGTCTATCATTGTTATCTATATCTAAATCCACATTCAATACCCATAACCCAAATTTTCCTGATGTTGCCATTGTGCTCATTAATACCGTCCAAGGTTGCAGAGAGAAAGAACGTGTTCACTGTTAATGGATGTTGATATTCCAAGGCCGTCTCTTCAGATGCAAATTATTTCCTTATCAATGCACATACCTGGCTGTTTCAGTATTTTAAGACTTAAGTAGCACATCTAAGCACCATCTTTGAGAATCCTGCTAGCAGTGTGATACTCAGAATATGCTTAACCCATGCATTAATCTCCTGTCAATCATAACCTTGCCTGGATTCCAATGCAATGAACCAATGAACCATGTAAACATACAGCATACTTCCAGAGGGGTAATATAAGAAAAAACGGTGTATTATCTGTAGGTTATCACTGGTATGTGGTCATAACAATGTAACACTTTATAATGGAAAATGCATCATTTTTCAACAAAATTTTTGGTATATTACCAGAAAAAGTCTCCTACATATTCAGATTCATATATTAATTGCTGTAGTAGTGTTATAATTATTTTCAAAGACACAACCAATAGTATAGTAGTTATATTCTTGTACATAGTAGCAGTATTATAGTAGTTATATTCTTATACATAGGAGCAGTATTATAGTAGTTATATTCTTGTACATAGGAGCAGTATTATAGTAGTTATATTCCTGTACATACGAGCAGTATTATAGTAGTTATATTCTTGTACATACGAGCAGTATTATAATATATTCTTGTACATAGAAGGCAGTATTATAGTAGTTATATTCTTGTATATAGGAAGCAGTATTATAGTAGTTATATTCTTGTACAAAGGAGGCAGTATTATAGTAGTTATATTCTCGTACATAGGAGCAATATTATAGTAGTTATATTCTTGTACATAGGAGCAGTATTATAATAGTTATATTCTTGTGCATAGAAGGCAGTATTATAGTAGTTATATTCTTGTGCATAGAAGGCAGTATTATAGTAGTTATATTCTTGTGCATAGAAGGCAGTATTATAGTAGTTATATTCTTGTATACAGGAAGCAGTATTATAGTAGTTATATTCTTGTGCATAGAAGGCAGTATTATAGTAGTTCTACTCTTGTACATAGTAGCAGTATTATAATAGTTATATTCTTGCACAAAGGAGTAGTGTTAATAGCTGTTGTACGACAGGTAAAAATGCTTGACACATCTCGCTTACTGCCTGATAAACATGTTCTAATCCCACAAGAGACAAGTCATTGGGATAAAAGATTACAGGAGAAATGTATCTCCACCAAGTAATTGTCAAGGTGGATTCCCAGGAAATGGAGTTTCCAGAACTGTGCTATATAACAACTTGGTAATGCACTCCTAGTTATTGGATTATCCTGGAGCACATCCAAGTTGTACAAATCAGAAGAGTGAAGCAGTAAACGCGCAGCGTTATTAGGTTTTAGTTGATTATAGGCACAATGTTCTCAATTCTCTGCATTCGATTTGCTAAATGTATCACCAGCAATGTGGATATAATGGCCGCAGTGTAACCGTATGCCTGTAATAGCTGATATACTTAATGGAACTTCAGATCTGTGGCGTCTACGGCTCCGGTTTGTCAGCCTGAAAACCTTTAACAAATTGAAGCAGTGATACTCAGTTTTATTGATGACATCCATTTCCAGAGGATGTGAAGCAATCTTGATCTCATCACATTCCCATCATCATTTTGAGGCTGTACACGTGTTTAGCAGTTTTACTGTGTATCCTCTGGAATGATTGGATTGGATTGGATGTACTGTATCTAAAGCTAAAAGGAATATCAATATAGTCCATTCATCTGGCACCCAATTATCTGAAAATTCTGCTACTTTTGCATAGGCAATAATAGCTCCTGGGCCCCAATGTAATGTCTATAATAGAGGCCCAATCTGCCATCTGTCATTTATAATGCTGACGCCTTCTCGTGTTGCAAAGGACCAAGGTACTACTGAAAATTCTGCACCACCTACACAGTACCTACGGCCCTGCCTCTGGAAGGCTGGATGCAAATAAGTACAGATCTGTAGGAGAGATTTTCTCAACGCTTCAATATCGTTTTCTGGCATAAAAAAGTCACTTATTTTTGCACAAGCCCTGTTTTGTGCAAAAATGTGCAACTTTTGTCTCGTTTTTGCCACATGTGAAAGTTATCATTTTATGAAAAGAAAAATAAAATTGTATAAATAGCTTCCACTATTTTAGTTTCTGGCACACATTAAATCAAAATTTGATGACAACTATTAACTAATTTGTCACATCCTATGCCAGGATTGCAAGACAAGTCTACTTCACACTAGCCTTTTCTTTATTTATAAGATCCCACATGGCGTGATGCATAGAAAGGAGGACAACATCTGATACGCCACCTTATCTATGTAGAGACATACTGTTTACAATCCACCCATACATTACAGCAATCTCAGTTAAAAAATATTTATATTTCAATAGACATGTTCTTTAATACTTTAAAAAATAAAGGGGTTATCTGCTATGATTTGTTCTAATGCCCCCCCCCCCATTCCCCAATAATGTTGAAAACATTCCTACAAGGCCAGCATTGTGCTCCTGGTGTAATTTGGTTGCGGGCACTAACACATACTATGCTGTATATTGGACACTCGATCCTAGCCTGGCTACAACATGCAATGTACGTGAGTTGCGCCTGAGCAGTTGGCAGTCTCAGGCACTGTGAGCAGTAAATGCCCAAGGCTGCCTGACTGTGCAGGGGCAACCCACATAGATGGCAGGTTGTAGATGGCAGGTGGTTCAGAGGAAATCAATTTACCAATTGATATTGTTTTGGAGTCAGGAAAGAAACCAGAGGAAACCCAAGTAAACCGAGAGAGAATATGCAGATGATGTCCTTGGTTGGATTAGAACCTAGACCCGCAGTGCAAACCACTGAGCCGCCCAATAGTTTTCTGATATATTGCACCTAGTAAGGCTTTTGTCGTGGCTGTTGCAGGAGAGATTCCTAGTCCACAGATTCACAGTTACTGGACTAAATGATTGGAAGCACAAAGAATACAGTAGATGACCGACATAGGACAACCTCTGTAAAGCAAAAAGAAATTAATATGCATCTTCAGGCGTGTCCTCTTGAGCAGTGACCTTAATCATCTGGTTTCTACAGTTAGTTTAGCCACTTACTATTCGATCCTCTTTTGTAGATATGAGCTGTCCATTTGCTGACTTCCTGATGCACTTTTGCTCCTACATAGAGGTCAATATGAAGAAACAGAGTTTCATTAAAAGGCCTGTCGGAGTTTTAATCGAAGCTTCTAATGATGGGGCTTCAGAATACTGCAGACTCCAGCAGACAATACACATAGGCAGCTGTTCACATCTCGTTACTTGCTGTGCGTCAAGTGTATATGTTTGTAAACAGTAAAAACATATTGAACCATATTGTTTATCATACCCATAGACTAAAATTGGGCAATCATAGTTCAAATGTGCATGTTTTAGACTCTGTCACTGTTTATGTAGATTTTAGGGGTTTTCCAAGATTTTATTACTGATGACCTATCCTCAGACTAGGACATCTGTACCTGATCAGTACCTGATCAGTGGGGGTCTGACACCCAGGACCCCCTCTGATCAGCTGTTTGAGAATTTAAAAATTAAATGACTTTTATCTGCAAGGTACTTTTTTTTATCTGTGCCACCCGTTATGAGTGGTATGCACACAGTACAGTCTGTGGACCTGCAGCCTCTCACGCACGGGCAGGCAACTGCAATATATATCTAGAAAAAATAAATAAAAACATACTGATGTACCAGCCCTAAAAAGGGCTTTTTGAGGTGCTGTCAGGACGCTGTCCTTACAGCAGATGGCCCCTTTCACACGAGTGAGTTTTCCGCACGGGTGCAATGTGTGACGTGAACGCATAGCATCCGCACTGAATCCTGACCCATTCATTTCAATGGGTCTGTGTACATGAGCGTTTTTTTTCACGTATCACTTGTGCGTTGCGTGAAAATCGCAGCATGTTCTATATTCTGCGTTTTTCACGCAGCCCTAGCCCCATAGAAGTAAATGGGGCTGCGTGAAAAACGCATTGCATCCGCAAGCAAGTGCGGGTGCGTTGCGTTTTTCACTGATGGTTGCTAGGAGATGTTGTTTGTAAACCTTAATTTTTTTATCACGTGCGTGAAAAACGCATCAAAACGCATTGCACCCGCGCGGAAAAAACTGATCAACTGAATGCAATTGCAGGCAAAACTGAATGGCTTTGCCTATGAAATCGCACAGTTTTCACTGAACGCATCCGCAACGCATCCTGACCTAATCCGGACACGCTCGTGTGAAAGAGGCCGATGAGTCTTTGAGGACTGGAGTGGACACAGAACACTGGCATAGCTAACGCTTTCGCTATTAATTCAGTAGCAGCAGCACTCTCCCTGCTCTAACTGCTCAGCAGCTTCAGAATGAATCTAAGATGGATGCCATCCTTGCTTTTTGATAGGAGGTGGGAGGGTCTGGGAGGGAGGGTATGCTGATTGGCTGGAATGTGTCTGCTGACTGTGAGGTACAGGGTCAAAGTTTTCTCAATGATGACGTATAGGGTGCGAACCGAACATCTCATATATTCGCCCGCCGCGGCGAACGCGAACATGCGATGTTCGCCAGCGAATAGTTCGGCACATCTCTATCGGTGAGAAATGGATGGAAACGTAACATAATGTTTCCATCCATTAAACATATTGGGTTTTTCAGATGATGCCTTTAAATCTTTTTTAGAAAAAGAAATGTATCACAAAAATATACTTTAAAAATAAAACAACAGACACAAACACATTGAAACAAATACATATTCATCAAACATATATAGCCTCAAAATTGCATATGTTTGTATATGTATTTTTAATCTAATGTCTAAGTGAATACCCTTAAAGCAAAAACGAGATGTAAACAGCCCCTTAGCTGGAGTCACTGATCATAAGTGTGCCCTAATAGTGTGGAATTAAAAGGCAGCAATCAAAATAAGTATTATACAGACTCAGTGACTTGTACAGGATTTTTAAGGCTTCTGCTGGACACCAAGTTTGCTAATAACGAAGGTGCTAACAATGATTACGGCTGCCACACGTGGAATTATAGCATTGTAAAGTACAAAGATGATTAAACAAAGCCTGAGGTCCATAGCAATTCTTAGTGTTACCTCAACCACGCGTTTCAGTCCTGTTAAATTAATGTTACAGAACATTAAACAAAGGGATTTTCTTTTAACCTGAAATCAGTCTATTAATTATGTTTCACTTAATTGTCTTTTTCCATCTTTTATTTATTTTTTTCATTCTAACGATTAAATCCCTTTCACTCCACCATTGCGATGCCATTTTTTTCCTTTGACCCCTCAGTCTTTAGATTAGTTTTTCACTTCATTAACCTAATGAAGCTGGATTCATTTATTTGATTTAATTAATCTCTACAGTGCTTGAGGGGTTAAAGTAATTTGTGTAACTGCATTAAGAAAAGCATGGTGAGCATTGATTGCTGCAAGGTAAAGAAGCTAAAGTCTTGGAAACATTTTCATAGGAAAAAGTACATTCGCTCAGCAATTTGCAAAGCTTTTACGTCATTTAAGAAGTTTTGGATTATTTTTCCCCCGTGGCTTCCTGATAGTCCGCCCTTTATATAAGGACCATTTATTGAGCAGGGAAAAGGCAGATTAGCATTACATCTACTTTTGTTTGCATTTCTCTACCTAAAATAAGCATACAATAGACAAGAAGAAGTTATGGATTCAGGGGAGTCAGTTTGATCATAAACACTTCAAGAGGTCTGCCCAGGAAAGACTGTAGTTCCACTTGTGGTGTGGAAATTGTTACATGTTTTCATTCACCTATGTGTAAAGGTCTTTAAAGGGTTTCTCCATTTAGTTTTCACTAAGGTTTTGGTGATAGTAAACCTTACGGATTCAGTGGACCAAGTGGGTCACTACCAGTTGGGTACATAGAAAATTAGAGTGCCATAATAAAAATCAAGCTGCTTTCAGATGATGCATGGCACCAGCACATTCCTAGCCACACATGACATGAGATTCTGCTGCCCTTATTTAATTTCCATAACTTTATTAAGTCTTTTACTGCTATGTTTTCCAGCATTATAACTATCTATTGTATGGCAATAACATTCCTGCAAAGTTCTTACCATCCATTGAAATGGTGATGAAACCAACACAGCATTAGACGTTGCATAGATAGCCCTTGGTACCTACACTTGTACCTTAATCTACAGTAAGGGCTACTGGACCACTTTTAACCACTTTTCCTTTTAGCCAAATAATTTTTCATTTCTTATAATGGTATAGCCTTTCTGATCTGTTTTAACTCCTCTTGTATACAGTCCTAGGATCAAAGCAGAGACATAGCTCAAAGAGACAATGCCTTCTCAAACAGCTGATCATTGGGGAGCCTTGTAGTGTGACCCTTACATTCAGATAATGATGACTAATGTAGAGCGAAGCAAAGCATTCAAAGTGGAATTCGGTCCAAATTATAGGAAACATTTTATTCTAAATGAAGCTGAATTTCCTTGCACTTTGTGGTAAAGAATCATTTTTCTTAACATGGTGGCTGGAGTTGTTTTAGGAAGAATGGGGAGAAAAAAAAATACTTATTCACGTGATCGCGGTGACATCATCACGCTCAGTGCAGGTCCTTTTCAATCCAGAGAGACTGCCTCTGTGTGAGCAAGTGGATGAAGTGTTTTTTGTTTTTGTTTTAAACCCAAAAGGTTATATTATATCACCATTTTTATCGGCCATTAGACGGGTGCACTTCTGTCTAAGCAGCCAATAAAAGTCTCATTGATTGAAAGGCTGAAATAACATAGCGATTCGTGATGAATCATCGATATGAATTGAATTTCTTGTCAAATTTTGGCAAAGCTGTCAAATTGAATTTTTCGAAACTTTACTCATCTCTAATGATGACCTGGATGACCTGGGAATAGGTAATCAGTTACAATGTCCCGGGAAACCCTTTTAAGCAGTTGTGGTACAAAAAAAAGTTTTATTCAACTTAGGGTGAAAAATTTTGAATGCTATTTGTGCAATGTATATGAGCATTTTAAGGTTAATGTGCTCGAGAGCTGCTTATGACCTCAGCCATAAAAGTAACAAAAACATAAATAAATCATCATCACAGACTACAAAATGAAGTGCTATGATGTTTTTAGTCATTCAATGTTGAAATATGTGATACAATGTGACTAACGTTAATCCTTATACGTTGGGAAGACAATCAACATTGGAGCCCCTCCAGAAACCAGCAACACAAACCCTAATGCATTGAATGCTCTTCACATAATACTAAGAGACACACTCTTAAATTCTCAGAATTCATCTTCAGCTGGCAGAGCACTTAGATTATCCTGAAAGGAAGACCTTTTTTTTCTTTTGTAGTCTGTCAAAAGTCAACAGCCGTCAAAACAACATTTTTCTCTCATGTGAGCAGACAACAAAAACTCCAGTAGAGAGTGGTGTGTCACCGAGCAAAGACGAGGAATTGATAGAGGCTATAACCACCACACATTACCCTGTCAGTCTCTGTACTCACACACTTGCTCAATAAATGCCCCCAAAAAAGATGACCAAACAACCATAATCCTTTGCAAGCGATTGCTGCCACTACTGCATATGTTATGATGTAGAAAGGTGGTGGAAGATGGAATTTATTTTGTCAATAGTTTTTTAATGTGACAACTGACAAGCAACAAATAGACAAAGGGGTGAATCTTCACTAATTGTGTTCCTAAGTGAGGAATCTAGATCTACATATTCTTAAGGTGTAATGGATAATTGTTCCTACTTCTTGGGAAAGTGGCAGTTTCTGAGCCCTTCAAAATCCACATAATAATTTACAGCATACTTACCTATGTCTTGCTACCCATACAATACCCTTACCCATGTCTTGGTGAAAATGTCTTTATATTGCTACATGAGTATTGTAGAAAATAACCCTTTATTTTAAAGGGGTGGTCTAGCCTTTACTAATTGATGGCCTATCCTCAAGTTAGGCCATTACTACTATGATTGTCGGGAAGAATAAACTCACGGCAACATAGTTACACTGGAACAGTTACATTGCAGGGGTGTGGGGCGTTGGACCCCCGCTGATCAATTATTCTGAGGATCGGATATTATTTACTAAAGGCTAAAAAAAAAAAACTTTAGTACATGATGAGAGACAATGTACCTTAGGAATGATTGCTAACTATTCGGTGTGGTGGCTCAGTGCTTAACATGTTCCAGTACAGAGGTCCTATGAGGTAAACCCCAAAGATTTACAACTTAACAACTTCCAATAATGGAGGTCTGTAGTCAAACTCATATTTTAACATCTATTGCATAACACTTATTCCCTATTCACAGGAGAGTGGATACATTTCTGATTGGCGGGGGTTCATGCTTCATAAAACTCTATGGGACTGTCGGAGAGGGCTTTCACTAACATTCCTATAAAGGTGAATGGAGTAATAGCATGTATGCATGAGTGTTTCTTCATTAAGACAGATGAATATCAAGACCCCTGTTCTCGTGATCGGTGTCAGCCCCAACAATAGGACACTTATATCCTGTCCTGTGGATAGGGGATATGTTTTTGTAATGGGGAAACCCCTTTAAATTTGTCCTCTCACCTCTTCTGACATGTCCGTTTTAGTAAATACATATTTTTGGGGTAGTGAAGCAGCTCAATGCAGAGATCACTTCACTAGGGATGAGCGAATCAACTTTGGCTGCTTCATCCGAAGTCAACTCGCATAAAACTTTGTTGTAATACTGTACGGAGTGGGAGCTCCATACAGTATTAAAATGAATTGGCTCTGATGAGCTGAAGTTATTATTACTTCAAGAAGTCTATTACAGTATTAATTAATTCACAAAGTTATTACACAAAGTCTCGCGAGACTTTGCAAAGTAATAACTTCAGCTCATCTGAGCCAATACATTCTAATACTGTACAAAGCGCTCGCTCCGTACAGTATTACAACAAAGATTTATGTAAATCGACTTCGGAAGAAGCAGCCAAAGACGATTGGCTCATCCCTACACTTTAAAGTAAAGCTCTGCTTCTGGGTACTTAAGAAGACCCTAGTAGAATAAAATGTCCTATTCCATGAAAACTGAACAAAAAGTATGATTGTACTTCTGTCCTCAGCCCCTACCTTGTGCTGTCAGCACATTAACATGATCAAAACTGCTGACAGATTCCCCTTTAAAGTGGTATTCTCATCCTAAAGTGAGCAAAAATTTTCATAGCATTTTCAATACCATTTACTGGCAGGTCCCTAACAGGGCAGTCCTTCTATAGAGTCCTTGTTTGCAATTTGTTAGGAACCCTTGACATTAATCATGTACTACCACATTACTTTGACTAATGCTAAAGCTGCCCCACGGCGATAACAACTGAAAGCCAATGGATCACTCATAGAGAGGGTGTTGTCATATGGGGCAATCCTTTTAATTATCGCAATGGCTTCAGAAGTACGTGGCTTTGACCCAATGGTTTCCCAGTTGCTGTTGTGGAGCTTCACGACAAGTAAATCCCAGCTGACTGTAAATGATGGCACCCAAACTGTTACTTTACAATGTTTCAGATTTCTTGAATTTCCTTGCTTCTATTGTCTGATGAACAGTAAAACTTCAAACCAAAAAACACTCAAACAAGAAATTCAAAGTGCTGATGAATATCAAAGACAGTGAAGGACACATCTGAAGCACATACGGAGGCAACTCCTAGAGAGCCTGTCAAAGTCTATAGCATCTCAACACTCGTCTTGTGTTCTCAGCTCCTTCCTAGGTGCTCTCAGCCCATTTTTTTCCTCTCCGTAATCAGCCATGCTAAGTCATCGAAATTATTAGGAGCCTCAGAGACACAAAGCTACTTCATGTTAGAAAAAACGGGGTAATATTTCCCAAGTGAAATGAAACCGTAAAGCTTTATACATGTATACATGCATCAGATCACATATGTGCAGCTCCTATAGCCTGGGTATCTTCTGCATATTATTGTATATTATATATAGTGTATATTATAATTATAATATATACGTAAAGCTGTTATATGTTATGCATCTTCTTGTATATAGTGATATGGAGCATGCTGGTATAACCTGGGTATCTCCTGTATATAATTATATATGTACAGCTGGTATAAGTTATACATCTTCTTGTATATAGTGATATGGACCATGCTGGTATAACCTGGGGAATCTCCTTTATATAATTATATATGTACAGCTGGTATAAGTCATACATCTTCTTGTATATAGTGATATGGAGCATGCTGGTATAACCTGGGCATCTCCTGTATATAATTATATATGTACAGCTGGTATAAGTTATACATCTTCTTGTATATAGTGATATGGACCATGCTGGTATAACCTGGGTATCTCCTGTATATAATTATATATGTACAGCTGGTATAAGTTATACATCTTCTTGTATATAGTGATATGGAGCATGCTGGTATAACCTGGGTATCTCCTGTATATAATTATATATGTACAGCTGGTATAAGTTATACATCTTCTTGTATATAGTGATATGGAGCATGCTGGTATAACCTGGGTATCTCCTGTATATAATTATATATGTACAGCTGGTATAAGTTATACATCTTCTTGTATATAGTGATATGGAGCATGCTGGTATAACCTGGGTATCTCCTGTATATAATTATATATGTACAGCTGGTATAAGTTATACATCTTCTTGTATATAGTGATATGGAGCATGCTGGTATAACCTGGGTATCTCCTGTATATAATTATATATGTACAGCTGGTATAAGTTATACATCTTCTTGTATATAGTGATATGGAGCATGCTGGTATAACCTGGGTATCTCCTGTATATAATTATATATGTACAGCTGGTATAAGTTATACATCTTCTTGTATATAGTGATATGGACCATGCTGGTATAACCTGGATATCTCCTGTATATAATTATATATGTACAGCTGGTATAAGTTATACATCTTCTTGTATATAGTGATATGGAACATGCTCGCATAACCTGGGTATCTTTATATAATTATATATATACAGCTGGTATAAGTTATACATCTTCTTGTATATAGTGATATGGAGCATGCTGGTATAACCTGGGCATCACCTGTATATAATTATATATGTACAGCTGGTATAAGTCATACATCTTCTTGTATATAGTGATATGGACCATGCTGGTATAACCTGGGTATCTCCTGTATATAATAGTATATGTACAGCTGGTATAAGTAAAACCAACTCCACGGCACTTCCAAAGACAAGCGTGCGTTTATTCACCAAATAGCAGCAACGTTTCGGTCCGCTCAATGGAATCTTTCTTAAGCAGTAACCTGGGTATTTCCTGTAAATAATTATATATTTACAGCTGGTATACATTATACGTCTTTTTGTATATAGTAATATCTATGTTGCTTCCATTTTGTAAATACTTTCCAATATATATTTTGAGATTTTGCTACTTGCTCCTTGTAGTAGATCCTTTGTCTTTGCTGTAATTCCATAAGTCATCTCTCATATGGACAAAACATGTCACTGACTTAAGGGATCTTGTGCTTTGTCTGGAGTGACTGACTGATAGCCAATTGTGTGTTACATCTTAGCATTTTATCTTGCTTGCTTTGCTTCAGTCTTACGAAATTTGCATTTGATAGGCATGTGATCGGGTTTACTTGTCATTGTGTATTTGTTTGCATTTCTACATACATTTCAAAAACATGTTTTACAGTAATAAGATGTATCTACTCCTATAATAAGCAGTGACCTAGAGATGTGGTTACCCGATTGTCCTTTTGTGCAGAGCCATTTCACTTGTATCAGACTTTGGGAAATTCTGGACCTATATTTGTCATCTAGGAAAGTGAAGAACTTGACCACATGCATTGTACATATTGTACCAGCTTCTATAGACCATATTTTGAAAGTTTGGATGATGGGAGACATTCTGATGTATTGGGGGTAGTGAGTTCCAGAGTATATGGGTAAAAAAAGAGGTGACAGGAGGCAGCGCCTCGTGTGTAGAACCGTTTCAACAGGTTAGAAGGCAAAAACAATACACTGATTGTGCTTACCGTTTTTGGTTGTGATGGGTCACAACACCTGTATGGAGCTTTTGCTGGTATAGGCCCGTTCAGCTTGCGGGGGTGTCTGCAGCTTCTGCCAAGGTCCTTGCCTCTTGCCGCAACCACGGTCTTGGCGATGTAGTGGATAATCAATATTTCAGAAAAATTTGACCTTTTGGACGGCGCTGCTACAGATGCAGTCAGGACTCAGTTGTAGATAATAAATGGATCTTTATTTCAGTCGACGCGTTTCAAGGGCGAACAGCCCCCTTCATCAGGACATTCAGGGTCTATAATACGTTATGGTGTGTTTGTATGTTCTATTTATTTGTTCTGTTTGGGCGCGCTGTGTCCAAAACTTTTGGGGGCATGGATAGAGAGGAGGGAACATGGGCGGGGTTATGCGAAATCTCTGTGTTACGATTCACGCCCACCCATGGTTTACTGGATGCCGGCTGGTGTTGCGTAGGCCGGTCTTGCTGACGCGATGTTTATGGGCGGTGTGTTGGTGACGCGCTTTTGTGGGCGGGGTCATGGTCGCATGGTGCGCTCCGAGGATCTGGGTATGTCTAAGCCACGTTTCATGTTATGGCTCTGGTAAGAAATGTTTATGGGCGGTGCGCTGGTGTAAACTTTGTTGGGCAGGATCGGTGCTGTATGCTGCGCTTCTGGATCGCCTTTGTGCAATGCTCTGGTATATGTGGGCGCTACAGGCTATATTTCATTCAATCTGCACTGCTTCTTACAATCTTCAGTATTTTGGACCAGGGGGCAGGATGGGTGGCATTTTAGTGTCCTATTATTGTCTGTGTGGGTGCTATCTCCCGTATCTCGTTGCTTCTACACTGCTTTTTGGGTTATTTTGAGGCAGTGGTTGGCATGAATGACATTTTTGAGGGATATTACGGTATGTGTGGGCGCTTATAGTCTGTCTATCTCACTGCTTCTTAAGTTTTTACAGAAAAAAGCCAGCATGAGTAGTATTTTGTACGCTATTTTGGTGTATGTAGGCACTACACATTATCAGGCATTCATTTTGCACTTGAGAAGGGCGCAATCGGATACCTTTGTACGCTATTTGGGTATATGTGGGCGCTACATCCTATCTAGCATTCATTATGCCGTTGTGGGGAGCGCAATGGTATATGTGGGCACCACGTCCTATCTAGCATTCGTTATGCCGTTGTGGGGAGCGCAATGGTATATGTGGGCGCTACGTCCTATCTAGCATTCATTATGCCGTTGTGGGGAGCGCAATGGGATACCCATGTCCGTAAGGAGTTGAAAGAAGGGGTATGGTAGAAGGGGTGTGAAGGGAAGGGGTCAGTAAAAATCTTTGCAATTAAAAATGTACTGATAAAATTGTAGTAATAAATTCACATGGGGATAAAAAAAGGAAAAAAGGATAGAGGGAAATAGAAGTAGGCAGTTGTCTGCTGAGGTCGTTGTTCTAGTATTCGCGCGTAAGGCATGATATTTCATGGCCGAAGTAAAACGGAAAAAGGCTGAAGGATGAAGGGGAGGAAGGAAAAATACAGTCCAAAACAGGCTCCAGTCACCTGGGAGGTTTTAGGTGCAGGTTCGCACCTGGCTATCAGTCCAGCCGCAAGACAAGCGACGCCAGGCTTCCAGGCCGTCTGCACTCCTCCTTGCTGGGCTCTTGCTTCCAGCCCAGAGAACTCCCAAACTCAAATGATTCCGCAGCCTTACAGCAGCTCCAGGACAATCACCCCCACCTGCTGGTGCTGGCTGTGTTTTAAAGCCCGGCAAAGTCCGGCCTGGACCGTGGGGAGTAGGCACCCACCCAACTCTTTGCCTACTCCCAGTAAGAGCCGGCCCGGATTGGCTTTGCAGCCAAACTAAGTATCAAATTGTCAAGCAGCACTAGCTGCTGCTGACACAAAAAACCCAGCTCTTACCTCACCGAGACCAGGAACCTCGGTGACACATACCTCCCGTCGACAACGGTACCTTGCACCTTACCACAATATATATATATATATATATATATATATATATTGGAAAGATAAAAATAAAAATTCAAAGTTAAAATTAAGCGATTGAAGTACGTTTTGATGGGGTAGGAAATATATTATAGGATGGTTTCACTGATCTCGTTCAGTCCGAAAGGGACCAGGGTGTCCAGTTGGAATATCCAGAAAACTTCTCTTCTTTGTAGTATGCTAAATCTATTGTATGGATTTTCCGGTATATAATCAATTTGGGTAATTTTTATTTCAGGTTTGTTTTTTTCCGCTGTAGTCGTGCAGTGTCTGGAAATACTGTGTTTAATGTTCTGTTTTTGTATGTTGTATCTATGCTGATTGACTCTGCAGTGCAATGGTTGTGTGGTGCGACCTACATATTGGAGGCCGCATTCGATTAGATAAATGACATAACTGCCACTTCATCTGACTTCATCTGTAGCAGCGCCGTCCAAAAGGTCCAATTTTTCTAAAATATTGAGTTCCAGAGTATTGAAGACATATAGGAAATGTCTTGTAGATGATTGTATGAGGAGTAGACAAAAGGAGAATAGAAAAGGTCTTGAGAGGATCAGAGATTAGGTGTTAAAATGTATTGGGAGATTAGGTCAGAGATGTATGGAGGAGACAGGTTGTGGATAGTCCTTTATGTCATTGATTACATTTTGAACTGAATTTGTTGGGCATCATCGAGCCAATGAAGGGATGGAGGGAGGTGGAGGAGAAATTAGGGGAGAGATAGATTAACCAAGCAGCGCAGTTGAGGATGGATTGGAGTAGGACATGAGAGTTAAATGGCAGGCCACCGCAAAGAATGTTGCATTAGTCCAGACAGGAAATGGTGAGGATAGGCACTAGGAATTTAATTGAATGATATTAACTGTAACTAGAGATGATCGAATTTGATTTGGCTGCTTCACCAAAGTTCACAAAGAAACTTGATTTGTTACGAATGATTTTGTCACAAAGCGCATTCCACTGTATGTAGCAGGTGCAATGATGGGGAAAGGCGATCACACTGCCCCCCGTCATTGAACCCCTCAGATGATGCGTACATTGCTGATCGCAGCATCTGACATTAACATTGAGGCCTTTCAGGGGTTAATCAGGGGTAATAAAAAAAAAAACATACCTACCTCATCCATTTGTTTGCGGAGATGCTGAGACATCTTGATTGAAGAAACCGTGAACATTTTACGTGGTGATTTGATGACATCATCATGCTGGCCAGTGTGCTGACGTGGTGATGTCACGCGTCACCATGCAAGATTCCACCTGGTTTCTTCAATGAAGATGGCCATGACGTCCTCTCCATGAGCAAATGGATGAGGTAAGTATGCTTTTGGGGGGATTCATTAACATGAGGTGCGAGGAAATTCAGCTTTGTGGCAAATAAAAATTATCCTGAAATTTGTATCAAAGTCAATTTGTTTCACTTTAATTTGCTTAATGCTAACTGTAACTGAGGTCTGGTCAGGGGAGATGTAGTAATTTTTTTCCATGTTGAGTTTCAAAAAAGGGGAGAAGAAGAAGGATATAGTGGATAGACCATCTCATAAAACACAATGTAGGACACACCTGGGGGTGTAAAAGGTATCTCTGGAGACAAGTGATTTGTAGAGGCAGGAGGACAGGTATAGCTTTAAGGTTTTTTTTACCTGCTCTTGTGTGGTACTGTGTACAGTGTCATGCAAATCTAACATTAATTATATGGGTCAAGGGAAGAATAATTAGGCCTTTTGCGCAGGGGTGTAGCTATAGAAAGTACAGAAGTGTTGGTGCTAGAGGGACCCAAAAATGTCATTAAAGATTGGTAGTATGAGAGATGTATAATAGTTGGGGGGCCCTCTTTCAAATATTGCACATAACCTATACCACCTCTGGCCCTATGACCCTTTATAGCTTCTGCTTGGTTAAGCTTTCAATACAAGAAGATCCCCATTTTTCTCGCACTGGGCCTCCCCTTTATTCAATCCTAGTTTAACTAGCCCTAAACTTTCTTCAGTACTATAGATAGAAGAACGTGAAAAAACAGCGAGTCCATGTAATGTAAGAAATTAGTCCTGTACCATTTTCATGCACTGTGAGTACATTTTTAACTTGACAGTAGTCGAAAAACTCAACCACATATTAATTCCTATGTGGTTCTGCAGTGTTTGTTTAATTTTAGCTTGAGATGGTTGCGAATAAAGCATAGGACTGATTGTGGGCCCCTGGCAGGAAATTTAGCTTATTTATAAGCACACTTGACATTTAAATTTCCTTTAACCTTATGAGTTGTAGTGATATATAATGTCTGGAGCCAATTAACATGGGAGTGTGACTTAGCCGACGCTCTATTTTCATGACAAGGGACTGCTCTCCGCACTGGAGATTGCTCCCAGGTGGAAAGAGCATTTGCCGTGTCTCTTCCCTTTCTTAGTCAAATACCAGACTCATCCCCGTCTGACAGAAAGTTACAGCTGGGCTTTGTTTTACCTTCTGTAGCTGACAAAATGTATTCACAAATGAGCGAGAGGCTGCAAAATCTTGTTCCTAAATAAGAGAAGCAATGTCAGGTCTCACAGAAACACTAAATCCATTTTGAGACAAGTTCAACTGGAGGACGTTTGGCTTCAATGTCATATTGAGCACGTATTGATGTATATGCCTATGTAAAGTACAGTGCAATAGCTTTTTATGATGCATAGATGGAACCCAGGGCTATTTATTTTCATGTTAATATGAGATGCCAAGGTGAAAAACCAGGATGACCATAATTAATAGCAAGAGAATTGATGACTTCAATTGCTCTAAAAATTATGCTCAAAATAGTGTTCTACCACCGCCAGTAAAAATGCACATCCGGGTGTTTCTTGTGTTGGCATTTGTCCCCACTGGGACATGGATAGCCACATTATGAATAAGTAGGCACATACAAAGGTTTACTAATGCATCCTGTGAACAATAAGTCACAATTTGCATGTCACAAATGTGAATGGGATTTTAAAAGGTGTTGTCTAGTAAAAAAAATAAAAAAATACAATTTTCAGATATCTTATTAGGGAAAAAGTTAAAATGATTCTCTCGGCTTTGGTGAAAAACCATTTGCATATTGACCTGTGAAGGGAAGTCTGCTTAGTACTTTTGCCATCTTAACAATAGTGTTGATCGCGAATATTCTAATCACAAATTTTCAACGCGAATATCAGCACTTTAAGAATTCACAAAAATATAGAATATAGTGCTATATATTCGTAATCTCAAATATTCAAGTTTTTTTTTTTCATCAGTAGCCTCACTTCTTCTTGCTTGTGGGCCAATGTGAAGGCTGCAATATCTTTGTCTGAGCTTAGCAACATCCCAAGCAACCAACAGGAAAGTTGCCGACCCCTTACTATATAAGAAACTCCCCAGCAGACATTTTCTGCTGTTTTTTGCAGATCTGAGAGAGAAAGCAGTGTCATTGCTGTGCTCTGTGCTTTGCAGACTCATCTTGATCCTTATTTAACTACATTAGGTAGTTAGTTCATATATATAATGCAGATAGTTAGTGGGAGATAGTCAGTGTAGGTTAGATAGTGATATAGTGTAGCTGGTTCTGCTGTCCATACATTCATGCTAGAGACACAGTGCTGTGATGTCACAACAATACTTAGTGCACCAATCAGTAATATCTACTCAGACCTGATAAAATATGAAGTTACACGTATTGCACAAAAAAGTGCATTATTAGTGCCGATATGCGCAATCACGAAAATAATGACTGGAGATCGCAAATTCTAGAATTCGCGAATTTATTGTGAATATTATGCAAAAAATTCACAAAATATAGCGAAAACAAATATTGCCTATGCCGCTCATCACTACTTAACAACACTTACATAAACTCCAGGACTCTTCTGAGCAGGTCCTGACCAAATGTGTTCTCTATTCTTCCTGTTCACTGTAAATAGAGTCAACCGGAAGACTGAGGAACACATCTGGTCAGGACTTGAGCAGAAGAGCCTACATTTAGTCTTGGATATGTGTCAGAGGGGTAAGTACTGAGCAGACTATCTTCATACAGCTGATCGGTGGGGGTGTTGGGTGTCCCCACCAATCTGATATTGATGACCCATCCTGAGAATAGGTCATCAATATTTAAAAAATCCCCCTCGTTGTCACCAAACAACTGTGTCGACAGATCACCAGTTTTCCTTTTTTGGACCAGTTTTTGTTGGTGCTTAAAGTTGTGGTCCAGTTTTCTCACATTGTTGACTTATTCTCGGGATAGGTCATCAATATCAGATTGCCAGTGACCTGACTTCTGACACCCTGGCCGTTCTGCTGTTTAAAGAGACTGCAGCACTTATGCGAGAACTGCTTTCTCTTCACTGTTTGCAGTCAACTCCACGTCCTCCATCCCATTCCTTTGAGTATGATAGAGCATCCATCTTTTTCTTGCACTGCTGCTGTAGTGTGGACAATGTGCAGGTAAACAGTGAAGGGAATGTAGCACTCACATGAGCCCCGCAGTGTCTTCAAACAGCTAATCAGTGGGGGTGCCAGGAGTTGGACCCCACCAATATGATATTGATGACCTATGCTAAGGATAGATCATCAATATGGGAAAACCTTACAATAATGTTAACCACTCATTACCAGGAACACCCTGCAAGACCAGTTATTTTAAAGATACAAAGAAAATTGAAATATATTTTTACCTTTGCTTCTTTTTGGATTTATACCTGCAATTAGTTGGCATAATGCTACATAATGTTCCCTTTCTTCCAAAGCCCACCCTAGTCTTGCAGCTGTTCAATAAATCTTGATTTACCCTCAAAAGAAATTAATAATTTTGCCTTTGGACACAATTTAGGTGTAACAATTGAATTGTCTTGGAATATCTGAATACTGTTTTAAATGTAAATTGTTTTTTCAATTTTATCCTAAGCCACAGGTAGGGCCCATGGGAATAATTCACCTTATTAACTATCTTTTCCTTTTACAATTGTTTGGGTAAAACTAAGTTACAATGGACAAATACAGTTGTTTTTCTACAATAAAAATCTATTTTCATCTACTTAGTTTTCATAGGAGACCATGGTGTCTTCCTCCCAAAAAGTAATATAAAGGGATCAATAAGACACATTTCATAATTTGTTGCTCTGCAAATCAAAGCTTATTTAGCAGAATAACACAAGCATTGATTTCTTTGTGGATTCTAGACTTCTCTATGCCATAACCCCCACACACACAGTTTTTCTCCACCGATTTACTTAAGAGCTGTTGATTACTTACCAATCAACCAAGGCTCAAAGGACATTATATCTAATTTCCTTATAATATTTCCTTAAATGGCTTAGTTTTATGATTTGTCATCCATTTTTTCCTTCCAAACCGCAAGATCACAGGTCGTCTGTATAGAAAATCAATTGAAGCCACAGAGGGTTTTATGTAAAGTAACAGCAGGCTGTCGATCTGTGTTGTATGGACTTTAGTTTTGTGTCTGATGAGATGTGCAGGAAGGATAGAAAATGTCTCAGCGTATGCTGAGATGTGCCATGGAAAAAACACAGTGGATGCTGCGGGAAAACAAGTTCTATTCCTGTAAAGCTGTAAAATACATCAAGTGTCACAAATAGCTTTTTCCATGAATAATATGGAGTAAACATGATCTTAACATATCCTATACACAAGGTGTCCAGCTCCGAGGAAATAGAAGCTATAGACAAATAATTTACAGTGAATATGGAATAATACGAATAATGGTATGCCTCGGGGAAGCATAATTAGTTCTTCTCCATGTCTTCTTATATCACACTTGTCTTGTAGGAGATATAGTTGGCATGACCCCAATGACAATTTCACCAATCCATTGTCACCCATCATTTTGCTGAATTTACAAGGTCTACTTTTAAATTGTTACTAAACAGTTGGACCCTCACCACCTTCTTATTTTTTTTAGGAGATAAAAGTGGCATGAACCCATTGGAAACTCCCCTCATATTTGTTTTATACACCTCCATGTTCTCCTAGCAGTAGGATACTTCACCAAGTGAGGTCACGGCATCTAAATGCACAAAAATCTGGAAGCTTACGCTTCTGGGCTTACTACCGATGCCCCATGTGGCCAATTGGGGCATTGGTACTTGCACTGAACACTTTCAGCCTTGCTGATGAGGCTAAAAGTGTTCATGCTGCAATTCTAATTTTGGCCACCAGATGGCATGTCAGGATAAGAAATGAGTAAAATTGAGTTTAAATGCCATTTTAAAAACCCCTAATAGACCAAAATAAAAAATTAGAAAACATAATTTATATGAAGAAAAAAAAATATATAAAAGTTTTTAATCACCCCCCTTTCCATATAATTAAAACATAAATACCTAAATAACAATAAATATAAACAGGGGCATCACCGCAACTGAAAACGCCCATACTATTAGAATAGAAAAAAATTCCAATACAGCGAATGGCATAACGAAAAAAGGGTCAAAATGGCCAATTTGCCATTTTTTTTATTGCTTTTCTTCTCCAAAAAAATGTAATAAAATGTGATCAAAAAGTCAGACACACTCCAAAATGGTATCAATAAAAGCTACAGATTGTTCCGCAAACAATGAGCCCCTTAACAGCTCAGTAGACATACGTATAAAAAAATTATGGGGGCAGAATATGGTGATGTAAAAAAAAAATTATTATCAAAGTTTACATTTATTTTTACACTATTTAGACATAAAGAACCTATACATATGGGTAATTGTACTGACCCAGAGTATATCCAAGTTATAGAAAAGCCTTTAAATAACTGATGCATGGATGTGTATGCAAAGGATCTACTACCAATGCTTAACTTTTGATAACATCCTTTTAAGGTATTTTATTTTGGTTGTTATAATTAGAAAATCTCTTCACACCTTGGGAAAGTGATAATTTCATGTCCATCTTAATAAAGATAAAATATTCAAGCAACTTCTTTAGGATTTCTCCTAAGAAAGGTTTCTTCTGTGCATTGAGAATTGTGTTTTATTGAAATGTCACACCGTTGCCAATAAGTCTGTTTTTCATTTTGTTTTCTCAATAACCTAGTTTTCTGATTGAAATCTTGTGCATGACGAGTTCAATGTTTATTGCTTTTCTCTTCTTTAGGGAGAATTCAGGTTTAGATTATTGGCAAAGCGTGTTGTACATAGGTTGGAAGCTTTTCTCGAAAAAAATAAAAATGTCTAAGCTCATGTTTTCATATTCATACCTGATCTAAATGAAGCAGTTTGAAGAGTAATTACACTTTATATCAGAATTACATATCAAAGGTTTTTATTGGTGGGGTTGGAAGTGCTGAGACTAGAGATGGAGGAATTTCCAAACATTTGTTACCTTCTGAATAAGCCAAGAATATTGTTTTGGGTATGAATCGATTCAACCCGATTCTCAATTGCCTTGAATGCCAGGAAAATATCTTTCTCCCCCTCTCTCTGGAAAAAAAAATCCCAAATTGAATCTCTAACAAATAAGATTTTTTGGAAAAGCGCTTGTTAAATATCAATTCTATAATCAATTCACTTATCTCTAACCGGGACTCTTACCGATCATTAAAAAAAAAAAAAGAATTACGAGTGCTCATTAAGGAAAGGCTGACCTCATTGCTGATGACAGAAGTGAAGATGGCCTCATTGACTTTTTATTTAAGCAAGTCTTGTTTTTTTAGCAATCTAGAGGTCTCAGTTCTTGGACCCCTACTGTCATTCTGACAATTTTAAAAGTTTGTGTACTTACTCTTTAAATGTGCCTGACTAGAAGGTGCTTTTTATTATACCTACCATAAGTGCAGTAAAATTCCCTTAGGAGAGCACCTACTGAAATGGAATTATATTTGTACTTTGAATGTCAGGTCAAATTACAGTTTTCCTAGTTGTAGAGGTTTTCTTGTCTGTATCAATAGGTTTCTGACTATGCAAAATGTAAAAAAAAAAAGTCCTTTGCACTTCTCTTATACTGGTCCATTCCATTCACACATCACCACTCTCCTCCTGATGTGACGACCATCACTATGGTTGGAACATCACCACATCATTTAGGAACCACCTAGCGATCATGGTGACATGACACTACTTTGCTTTTTGGATGCCATGATGTTCTCTTATTTGAAATCTATTAAGAAAATCTATTGAAAACCCTTGGAGTCTTCTACATTGACTTGTGCACTCTTCAAGCAGCAGTCCTGGTCTCAACAAGTGGACTTTTCATATCTACTTACTTCACCATAAGTTTTTTTGTTGGAACAAAAATGTTTTCAAAGGATGAATAGTCATGAAGAAAAGACATCCTGTAGTAGACAATTCCCCCAGCTTCCCTCCCACTAAACCCTTCTCTTTACCTCCTGTTAATCCATGCTTCAGTACTTAGGTCAGGGTTATAGTTGTCGCTCAATTATTGGATTTTGACCTGGTGGTGGATCGATACATGCTTCCAGCAAGATGATTGACACAGCTGGATCTCTGTGGGAGTTTAGATATTCATTAGTGCATACTTGTGGCAGGGTCAATTACTTAAAGGGGTTATCCAATTTCATAAACAGCTCCCCATGTGCGGGGCCCCTCACAGGTAATATACTTACCCCACTCCCTGCGCCGCTCCTGTTCCCCACACAGCCGCTGCTGCTTCTCCCTGCACACGGATAAAAACATCTGGTGTCGGGGGGAGCAGCCAATGGCAGGTGGGGACGAGCCTCCCTAGTGTCACCCGTGATGCTAGGGAGGCTCTTCTCTGTCCCCACCATTGGCTACTCCCCCCCGACACTGGATGTTTTCATCAGTGTACAGGGAGAAGCAGCAGCTGTGCTGCGAGGACAAGGAGCGGCGCAGGGAACTGGGAGCAGGGTAAGTATATTATATGTGAGGGGCCTGGCACATGGGGGGGCTGTTTGTGAAATTGGATAACCCCTTTAATACTGGTCTAAGCATACACAACCCACTGCTTAATAGTGCACCCAAAAATATAAATTCTAATTTCCTGCTATAATTACTCATAAAATAGTCATCAAGGGTAAAAAAATAATAATTTCCCCTTTGAGCCACAAAGTTAAAGTATCAATGATTTATTTGGTTCTTACTGAGTTGATAGTCTGCCCTTGGGTCTAAGAATTAAAACTCATCACTACCTATATAAAAAAAAAAAAAGGTAATGGCTAGGCTAAATTAGAAATTAGTCATTGATTCTGGCCCCCAAAAATACAATGTTCATGGTGCAATGCTTCTCACAAAACAAAAAGAAAATATCTTTAGTTCCTAATACCTATCTTATAAATGTTAAATCTAGAAGGAATGAAAGTCAATGATCTGTAAGGGTGGGTAGAACAGACTCAAGAAGTAGAAAAACTGCATTAAAGGCAGCTGCTTGATGAGAAACAGATATAAATAACAGAACTACCAGCGAGTGAGCCTTGGGAAATTAAACTAAAATGGATGATCCACAATACAAGAAAAAACAAAAAAAAACAAACTGATTGCAAACAAGAAAAAGCATCCTAATTTCACATGTCTATATATGCGAGTGTCAACATAGCC